>RJWJ010017552.1:0-32812 GCA_004363605.1 Indri indri
AATGGTGATATAGCACCTCTTGTATACTCCTGGATAGGGTTGGAACGCATTCTACTAAGCAAAGTATCCCAAGAATGGAAAAACAAGCACCACATGTACTCACCATCAAATTGGTAGTAACTGAACAACACATAAGTGTACATATAAGAATAACATCTATTGGATGTCGGGTAGGGAGGGAGGGGGAAGGGGGAGGGGCAAGGGGGAGGAGGGGACGGATATATGCATACACAAAGGGCGCGGTGCGCACCCTCCGAGAGATGGACACGCTTGGGACTGGGACTTGGGGGGAAGGGGGGGCAAGGGCATCATACGTAACCTAAACACCTGTACCCCTATAAACAACAAACAATAAAAAAAAATAAAACAATAATGCCTACTGTAGACCTCATAATTCATTTGTTCAAAAGCATTTATTGAGATGCCACTGTGAGCTCAGCACTGGGAATACATGGCAGACAAAGACAGACTCGGGTCCTTAATCTCTTGTATTCCATGGAATGGAGATAATCTCTCTCCTCCCTTCCTTGAATCAGAGAATCAGAAGGGCTTCAATATAATCACTGTTAATTGCTATCTTAGCCCATTCTTTTGAATAGATCAAATTTTACCTGAGTCTTAAGACAATATTGACCTGGTCTAGAAACAGATTGTGTTGTGGTTGTAAACATAAAGTTTGAGGTGCATGTGGAAGATGTTTTAGACTTAAAGATTACTAGAGACTGGAGTTTCCAGTATAGGGACAAGACTTGCCAAGCTTCTAGACTTTGCTCAGGGATTCTAAGTAAATTTGTAACCTTACCAGAGGCCTTGAGTCCAACTGGCTGTACTTGTAGGCAAAGTCAGGAGGGGTAGGGCTGGTAGCCAATTTATCTGGAGAGAGGAGGGAGAGGCAGAGTTTCAACAGGCTCTCCAGAGAAAGGGAAACAACCCAGAACTCTGGGAAGCATAATATGTGAAAGAAATGGGTACAATAGCACAGAAGTGTCCAGAAAGGCTGGAATGACTAGGAAAAATAGGTAGAGAATGTGAAGAAGGAAAGGTCAGGGACAGTTTTCTGGATGCATAATAGTCAAACAGAGCCACACTAGGTCAACTCCATAACTGGGAAAATTGAACATTCATTCATTGACGTTTACTTGCTGAGTGCCTAGTTTGCTGGATCCTGGAGATACAAAAGTGAATTAAACTGGGCCTATGCTCTCCACAAGCTCATGGGCCAGTGAAGGGCACATATGAATAAGTGGCTAATTAGAATATAAGCTTGAACTCTGTGAGAATAGTGTTCTTGTCTGCTTCATTCATTGCTGTTTCCCCAGTTTAGTACATGACCTGGCACAAGAGGTTGTTGTAGACCAGACAAAGGGTGATGATGGCTCAGAGGAAGAGAGAAAGAAGCAGAGGAACAGAAGAATCAATGAGATATTAAGAAGGCAGACTAGACCACACATGGTAATGGATTGGATTTAAGTGCAGAGGGAAGGATCAGGGATTACCTTCAGCCTTTTAACTTGGGCAACTAAGTGGGTGATGATGCCATTCACTGAGAGTAGAGGGGAAGCCACGAGTCTGAACCAAGTATAGAATCTACTGAGCAAGGAATGGGATCCTGGTAAAGCACAACTTACTGTGATGCTCCAGAGTTGGCCAAAGGAGCTGATTATGGTACTGATCTTCAACTTTGTTGCTACCCCAAGATATCTGTTTATGCATCATATCCTGAGGATGAAAGAACTTGATTCTTTTTGAGGAGTGAGCAGAAACTAGAACAGTCTGTAGTCTGACACAGTGAGAGTAAAACCAGGTGTGCATGCAGTAAGTAGATTTTAGTCCCTCCTTCAGGAATTCCAATGATTGAGTAATGTCCTGAGAGGTTTCTAAAAGGATAAGAGAGAAAATCTACTTGAGGATATTTCATTTAATAACAGTTCATAGTTACAGGTATAGGGTTTGTCTTTCATCTACAAAGCCCTACCTCATCTGTGACTCCTTGAAATTTTGAGATTGTTCTTTTCTTAAAGGCTCCTTTTTAGCACCATTATGGCAATTAAATTCAGGAAGAATGGAGCTACATCCCCAAATATTATATTAGGTAGCAAGATGAAAAATGAGCACATTACCAGTGAAAAGTGCTTCTGTCTGGAATTTCTTCTTGATGGTTTCCTTAAGAACATAAGTTTGGGATTTTGTTAGTTCAAGCTGTTTGGCTATGACACAATACTCAGTGTGTATTTGTGTGTATGTGGGTTGGGGAGCTTTGTTGGCATATTTTGGCCTAGAAGTTTTAGTAACAGAATTTAAATTGGGAATTTTGTCCATAAGTAACCAACATGAGGTGAGTCAAGTGTAGAAGAAACACTAGACTGGGAGTCAGGACGTCTTTATTTTAGTTTTATCTGTGCTGTTAACTAGCTATGCAAATAGATGTTAAGCAAATCTATTCCCTTCTATAGATCTCAGTTGTCCCAGCCATAAGACAGGGAAGTTGGACTAAATGGGCTTTGATCTTTTCAGATCTGATGTTCTAGGAAAATGAACTGAGAAGAAAACTACTTTGACATAACTATAATATTATACTATGAACTACTATGAAATGAACTGAGAGTAAATAAATACCTTGGTCAACAGTTTTAGCTCAGAGCTCTTTGAAAAGGCAGTAACAGGTAGATGAAAAGATAATTAAAACAGCTTATTATTTTCATTAATCATGTTCATATCCTAGAAATTAATCCAATGCCTTTTCTCCCTAGGGAGCTGGCCTAAGGAGCCAAGTTGCAGTTCTAAGAAGTAAGAGCTCTATGGTCTCTATGATTTTTTTTAAGAGAACACCAATTGGCCTTAGATTAGCCCAAGAGAGCTGGTTTGGGGGCCTCCACTAAATACAGAAGGTGGCTGTTCACTGGGATAAAAGTAAAAAATAAGATTCCCATACTGAGACTTAGGTGAGGGCTGTGGAAATCCCCTCCCCCACCATTCTCAAGTGATCTTTTACTTCCCTCCAAATAAAAGGGAATGCCCCCATAATGTACTGGTGAACTGGGGCTGCTTCTCAAATAGCAAGCACAGCCTTTCCAATCTTATAATGAAAGAAGCTGAGGTATCTAACACCTTTGCAATTTGGCTAGGGATTGGAGGAGTTAATAAACTCCACTAGAATTGTAATAGGAAGCCACATCACCTCTGGATACTGAGTATCTCTGCCACTGCCAACCTAAAGCTTACAGAATGAACACAACCAAGTCGTGTTCTCTTAAAGGCAGAATGGAAGGTGGGAATTCTGCTGAGAGGATCCCAAGAGATCTGTCTGACCCTTCCCCCAGAAATAGGAATGCAGAGTCTCAAGGCTGGGGCTTAGGACATGCCTCAGGTCACGGCAAATTAATGGCAAATTTAAAAATCAAATTCAGACTTCCTTTGCTGAGTAATCAACCATGGCTACTTTCCATACCAGTGGTTCTCAATTGGAGGCAGCACAATTCCTCTCTCCACCCTCCTCCACTGCCTCCTCACCTCCACACATACAATGGACCTTTTGAATTGTGTTCAGACATTTGAGATTGTCACAATGATTCAGGGTAGGGTGTTACTGGCTTTGATACCTGGGGACCTGCAGTGCATTAGCCAATCCTGTATTACAAAATGCCAATAGTGTCCCAGTAAGACCCATTGCAGGTCTATATCAGGCTGGGTCCACTTAGAAAAATACAGGGTTTTGGTTTTATCTTGTCTCCTTCCTTTCCTCAGAAGAAAGCATGGGGTGGGGGGTAAGGGGGAAGACTAGAGACCTTGGTTGCAGTCCTAGCTCTGGCATTACATCATTGTGTGACCTTAGACAAGCCTTCCTCTCTGGACCTCAGTAACCTAGTCTGTCAAATAGTGGTTTAGCTGAGATGGTCATCAAGAACTCTTCCAGTTAGACACGCTGGGCCTCCTTCTTTCAGAGTATGGTCCAGGGACCATGTGGACAGCAGCTTGCTAAGAACTCACATTCCTGAACCCTATCACAGACCTGAAAAATCAGAATTTATGAAGATGGGAAACTGGGATCTATATTCACCACCCAAGCCTCTCCTCAATGATTCTGAAGCACAAAATGTTTGAGAGCCAGGGTTCTAGTATTTTCAATGGTGGAAGTGTACTTGATCAGTTAGCATGTACAGAGTATAAAGAGATGGTTCCCACCTCCCATTCAGAGGTGTAGCAGCTTTTGTGTTGTGGCAGGCCTGTCTCCACCATAGCTCCGCCACTACATTCACAGCCCTTTGTGGGTTACCTGGCAGATTGCTGGGGCATATGCGCAGGAAGACAGAGTCAGCTCAGGCCTTGGCGCTGGTGGAAGTGGAGGGTCTCAGAGGGAGCTGACCAACTTTTTAAGATTGCAGGGTTTACTGCTCTGATAATAAAGAGGAGACAGCCTGATCCTGTTACAGATGCCCACCCAACACCTGCCTTCTCAAGCAACTGCCTCTGTCAGTGCTGCAAGCTCAGGCTACATGTTCCTATTGCCACTAACTAAAGAATATGTGTACTCAGTCTAAGCTGCCTCTGTAGCCTGTCTCTTCATACGACTCCAGTGGCTGTCTCCTCCATCCCAGTACAGTGGGCAGAATTGGCAGCACATACACTGTGTGCAACACACCCAGAGCAAATTGATGGTTTCTCTTGGTTGGCTCATAAGATGCTTTGCTCTTCCTTCCAACAACCCAAAGTTGAAGACCTTCAACAGTGTCCAAAGCCAAAAGGCTAAGACATGGAATTCACCTCTGGCTAGTTTGGTGGAGGGTGGCTCTTTGAACAAGGAAATAAATGAATAAATAAAGTGTCAAACAGATTTCTTTTATTCATTGTTGGAAAGATGCAGATGTTGTGTTCCAGGGAAGCTTTGGAGATTTATTACCTGGCATTCTAAATGACCTTCAGGCCTACAGGCCATTGGTAATTGCCCTTCTAAATAATGCAAAACATGTTGGCCACAGTTTCGTCAGGGAGTTTCAGGGATCTAAAGTCATTCAAGAGAATGGAGGAAGAGTAGAAATTAGTTGCTGGACATAAACTAGTAGCTCAATTTAGAGCATACCTCCTCTCCCACAGAGCAATCTTTCTGAGTTTAATTTGGTCAAAGTCATGGATTATAAGATGGGAGGGGGCTTATAAATAAAATGTAAGCTATCAACATATCTCTCCTGTGGTATTTCTTAAAAATTAATAGTGTGTTTCCCTTTCCACTGCCTTCCTGCAAGAGGAAAAATCAGTGTTAAAGCAGTATTTACACTTTCTGGCTGAGGGCACAAGTTTCTGCTCAGAGTAAATGTCAAAGAATGCATATGTCCATCATTCAATGGTTCGATGTGGAGATTTAATTGCAAATAAGTAATTTATTGAGAGTAAAAAATAAGTCAAAACAAAGGTCAAAAGACAATGCATTGTCAGTGAGGTAGGGCCCATTTTACACCTGTTGGAAAGCTTGCTAGTTATTAATCTGCCCTGACAGGAAGAAAGCAGTTTTGTACCTGACAGACTTGATAAATGTGGCAAACACAGGCCCTACATTTTAAAATCAATATGGAATGTTTTTCAGGGCAAACCTGGATCAAGCCAGCATACCAAACACAAGGGCTAACAACCAGCATGGAGACTAATTGTTTAAATGAGTTCGAAGGGGCAAATAAAAACTATGAGAAGGAAGACAGAGGGCGACAACGCTGGTAAAAGGGAAATGGCCTCAGCTTGGTTTGAAGAAATGTTTCTCTAATAAAAAGGATCTTTGGAATGTGAAAGGGACTTGTCATGGCAGAGGGCAAAAAAAATGCAGGCAAGAAATGAGCAGGCATTCAGTGAGAGCTCTTTATGGCTAGTATGCAATTTGGGGCTGAAAGTGTGAACTATGAATTGGAATTGTACACAGCTACAGGTGTAGAGCACTAACATAATGGTGGAATCTTCCAGGTTAGAGACATCCAGCTACAGCTTCTATTTTGCCTATATCTATTTGTGTATTGGACAAGTACTTATCAAGAATTCTGGAGAGTCACTGGTGAATAGAACACAAGTCACAAATTTCTATGAGCCTTGGTTACCTCATTTCCAAAATGGGAAGAATAATATAATAGCACCTACCCCATGGGGGTGAGCAGATTAAATGAACATCCCATGGAAAGCACTCAGTACAGTTTCTGTCATCCAAAAAGTGTTCAGAAAAGAAAAGAGAATGTATTTATTTATTCCCTTCTTTTTAAAGCAATGGATGCTATAGATAGTAAGGCAGTATTCTTGTAATGCACAAGTTCTAGGGCTTCTGCCATCCTATTTCCATAAGGAGATAAAAAGGGAACAATTTTTCTGGAAATCTTGTTGCTGAACTTGCTCAACCAGCTCTGGAAAGCCAATCCCACAGCTGCTACTGTCATCTGCTGTTCTCGGTTTCACTAAAGCTGGCTACTATACCTGAGCCCTAGAGGAAGCTGGTCATTAAACACACATGCATGTACACACACAAATATGCACATGCTATACACACAAACACATCTATGTTGTTTTAGGCCTTGCGTTAGGTTCTTTCACATGTTTTCTCCATTAAGTCCTTATAGCAAACCTAAGGAAAAAATTGCTGTTTTCCTCCATTTACAGATGAAGAATAGGAGGTTCAGAGAGATTCACTAACTTGCTGTAATGGTTAATTTTATGTGTCGATTTGACTGGGGTGCCCAGATGTTTGGTCAAAAATTATTCTTAGTATTTCTGTGAGGTCATTTTTGAGTGATATTAACATTTTAATCATCAAAATTAGAGTAATTTGCCCTTCATAATATGGGTGGGTCTCATCCAATCAGTTGAAGGCCTGAATAAAACGAATAGACCAGTCTTCTCCCCACAAGAGGGAATTTTCCAGAAGACTGCCTTTGGACCTCACCTGTACCATTGGCTCTCCTGGGTCTCTACCTGCTGACCTTCAGACTGGAACTGCACCACTGGCTCTCTTGGGTCTCCAGTCTGCCAAGCCACACTGCAGATTTGTACTTACCAGCCTCCATAATTGCATGCACCAATTCTTTATAATACATAAATAAATAAATGTGTGTGTGTGCGTGTCTGTGTGTTCTGTTTCTCTGAAGCACCCTTACTAATGCAGTCACATATTTTATTTTATTGAATTATTTTAAAGTCTATAAGACTTAGATATCATTACATGCATTTAACAGACAAAAGAGTGAGTCTAAGTATCTTACCCAAGACCACATGTTAACCCATGCATTTTCCCATCCCCAGACTGATTCAGGATGCTTGTTTTGATTCCTAGTTTGTACAGAGCAAAATGTTATCAGTGGTTTTAGGTTGTGGCAGCATCTCTAGTCAAAGCCCTAATACCTTCTGAAGGACATGGCACAGCACACACAGACATACAACTCAGGCTATTGAATGTACATAGAGTCATGAAGTTGATAGCATATTTCAGTACTCACAAAAGCTACTTCATTATCCAGTATGCATTTCTCTAATCTGAAAGACTGCTCTGTATAGCAAAGACAGACTGACAGCAAATTCAATTTTTCTTCAGTGATAAAACCCTGAGTTTAGAAAACTCTTTCCCATTTCTTGTCAAGTGCCAGTAGTTTTGGGTTAAGTTCAGCCCCTGTGAAGCTATTAAATGAAAGAGCACCACAGGACACTGGAGAGTAAAGTGGAATCCCAGAGCACAGAGAAAAAGGATTGGGTGATAGACAGGGGTAGATTTAGATGAAAAGTGGGCTGGCCTTGGATTTTCTGGCAAAAGGTTTCTTCATCCAGCACTTATTAAGAACCTATGCTGTGCCAGACATGGGGAATCCAAAGACAAGCAAGACATGTCACTGTCCTCAACGAGTTCATAATCTAGTATATATCATAAGATGACAGGGAATTCATTAATTTGCACAACAAATACTATTAATTGCTAACAATGTGTTATGTCCATGTGTTAAGTGCTGGACATAGAGTGGTGAGTAAATCCATGTACTATAGGCTTCCAGCCCTAATGAGGCTGGTAGTCTACTGGGCCATTACATGTGCCCTCAAAATCAATCACCAGAATGGGGAGAGAGCCCTGGAGCCCTGTAGCCACCCCCTCCCAATCTTCTTGAGTTGAGCTGTTTTGCAACAGCATGATGTGTCTCCCTTTCAGATTCTGAATTTACTCCCTCTCTCAGGAACATAATCTTGTGGATGGGCAGAGATCATTGTATTTTCAGTTATACAAAGCTAATGCTTTGGGGAAAGAAATAAGACAGACAGACACTATACTCAGACATGCAATCTCCTCAGCCAGGAAGCAAGCCAGCCAGAAGATACAGTGACAGCCATCCATCTTCCCTAGCCCAACTCAAGAACAATCTTCTCTGAATATTAAAGGCCTGGGCACAATTTAGAAGGATGCACTTGCCTTCTCTCCCTTGTACAATTCAGTGAAATGCAATTCTGATGTTCAGAGACACTTCAACAAAGTAGATAATATGACCACATTTTTCAGAGGGCCTGCCAGGGCTTTTTATCCTCCACAGCATCTTATACCTGTCAAACATTTTAGATTAAAATGAGTATGAAAAACACAGCCTCACTCAGGATTTCCTTTGCTCTGAAGGTGAGGGACTTGGATGAAAATCACCCTTGGGGTTTAAAGTCCATACTGGGACTCCTCTTCCAAAGGAATCCCCCCCTTTGTATTAAGCATCTACTATATTCAGAAATAGCAAATTAGAAATGGCATTGGCTTTAGAGTTGAGCATATCATTGACCTGCTATTGACACTGTGAAGTTGTTTCATCTCTCTGAGCCTCAGTTTCCTCATTTTGATACTGGGGATGATAATCCTTCTTCCCCTCCCTATAGGACTGTGATGAGAATCAAATAAGATCACATATATAAGGGATCTAACACATGGTAGACACTCAACTAGTAGATGGTCATCCCCTTCATGTCTCCTGTCCCCACCCTAAGGATAGTCTGAGGGCAGACTCCTTCTTGGGGCTTACACCCCTGTTTCAACTTGGACTTCCTTTCTACTTCTCTATTCCCTTCATGTAACCAGGGAATTCCAGAATTCCTCCTGACCTTCCTTCAGGTATTTACTGCTTCATTCTGGTCTCCATTTTGCTGCCAATTAGGAAGGAAGGCATCCATGCAGTATGAATACAACCCAATCAAAATGAGCACATTCTGTCATCATGGAGAATCTGTATAATTTAACTGATGCAAATCTTCTGATAATGAGAAACTTTCACATTCCATATGAAAACAAATCTCTGATAATTAGCATTCTCTTGTCATCAGTGTGTTCCAGCAGGTTGGCTGAATGGCTTGGGTCAGGGATTGGCAGCACTCCAAAGTTTCAGTCTTTTGGAAGTTCAGGTCTCTCAATAGACTGAAAGGAAATAATTTGGGAAAGAGGGGGAGAATTCTCACTACTTTTCATGTTAGGAGTGGCCTAACACTTGCCATCCTTTATGCAGAAAGTCCAAACACATTTTCTGGTCACCATCTCTCCACCATTCAACCTTCCTTGGTTCATCTATTAAAATAGCATGTCTGTTGCTAATTTACTGTGTGACTTGGGAAAGTCTCCTCCCTTCTCTGGGTCTCAATCTTCTCTTAAATTGAATAATCTGGAGGATGGCCAAGAGGAACTCTGGAATGCACTGGAAATGAATTCTTTGTCCTCACCCTCACACACCATAAACACCAACAAACCCTCCAAGTAAATTTAAGCAACAGCAATAAAGGGCTTCTGTGGCAGGATATCAGTGGGCTCGCAGATTCAATGGGAAGCTGGGGACCTAGGGTAGGGAGCAGATGGGAACTAGAGTAGAAATTATTTGGGGTCAGAGTGCTGCTGCTTGCATGGATCAGCAGCAATCATGTATATTTTGTCCTGCATCACTCTGCTTAAGATCGAAAGTGCTGGGATTGAGAGTCCAGTTGTCTGTATTTAGGTCATCTGGATAGACTGGGGCATTTGGACCAAGGGTAGGACAGAAGGAGCCTCCAGGAACCCTTTTAACTTCCACAGCGAGAAGGCAGGCTTCATCACATCTGAAATTTCAAATAGCATGATTAAACTATTCTATTTATTGATCCATTAACAATAACAACAAAAGCCTCTTGGCTTCCTACTTTGTTGACTGAGAAGATGAAGAGTCCCAACTTTCCCTTTATATCTCCTTGCCACTCTCCTCCAGCTTTGTCAGCTTATTTCTTTACTTTTTATATTGTCAAGGTTAAGGTTTATGCTTTGTTCTGTAATCATGTTTGTTTCCCATGCTTTTTGCTATAGATTGATTTTAAATTTTATTTTTACTTTTTTCAGTAAAAACTTTAACATTTACTAGTTGTTTTGCTTACACACCAGTCCAGTTGATGTCTCTCCAGTTATTTCAGTTATCTAAAACTTATTCTCTAGTAGATTCCTTGGGAGGTGCTCATGGGAATGATACCCCTTGATTTGTTACATGTTGATAACAATTTGTGTCCATTGTACTTGTAAGTTAATTTTGCTGTATATAGATTCCTTGGCTCCCACTTTTTTCCCTAAATATCTTAAACATATTATTTCATTTTCTTATGGTATAAAGGCTGATAATATTCTATTTTATTCCTTTCAAAATAGCATGGTCTTTTTTGCCCTAGATGTCCAAAGGATTGTCCTTTTTGTTTAAGTCCACTAATTTTACTAGAATATGCCTTAGTGTTGTTGGTTTGGGGTCCATATTCTCAAGTATGCAGTGTGGACTTTCAATATGCAGTTTCAAAAAATCCTTTTTATTCAAGGAATTTTTAAAAATTATGCTTTTCAACAGTTGTAGTAATACTGTGTTCCTTTGGCTGTTTTCTTCAGAAACACTTATTATCTATATGTTCAATATTCTTTACCTATAATCAATAGTTATCATTTCTCTAAAACCCACTTTATCTCCATTTCTTTCTAATTTATTAAAAGTTTCTTTTTACCCTCCATTGTAAAAATCACTGTTGTGTTTATTTGCTCCTTTGTTCGTTTTAGTTACTCTTTGTTTACCAAATGATTTTTTTATTTATAATTCTTTCTTGAGTTCTGTCACCTTTCTGAGTGTTTTAAATTCTGATACATATTTTTATTTCATATACTGTTTCATTTTTTAGTATATTGTAGCTCATTTGAAATCCTAAGTTATGATTTTGATCTGTTTTGTGGACATGCCTTTCTGGCATGCTTCCATTGTCTGTAGGATATTATAATTCTTATTTTCATTTTTCTTATAATAACTTTATGAGATTTGGCTTTGATGAATTTTGGTTGGTCATTTCTATGTGAAATTAATTTTATGTTGTAATTTATGAAGTGTTCATAAATATAGGTGGCTGGCTTTCTGAAATTTCCTGGCTTTCTCCTCTCTCCTACTTTGGTCTAGAATACTCTCTTTCATTTGTCTCTGTTGTGTCTCTTGTGCTCAATTTTGATTCCCTTACCATCAATTTATCCTCAGTAAGGGGCTTTAAGGAAGCCATGGAATGAGTTTTGAGAGTTCCTAGGGGCTAGACTGCTTCAGTCCCTTTGGTAGTCCTCCCAGCTTTTCAGTTATATGATCTCATCTGTGGAGGTCATTTGTTTTCCATTGTCTCTCAAGAGCCTTCTACCCACTCACTCTAACTCAAACTTGTTATGCTAGGAATCTCCTTCACTACACTTCTAGGGTGGATCCCATGTTTTCCTCTTTTATGATTTATTCTCTTATATTGACAGATTATATCTGCAGAGAATGTCCTAAGAAAGGGATTTAGGAAGGCACACTTTGAGCTTTTACATGCTTGAAAAAGTCTTTACTATGAGGTTTGACTAAAACCGTCAGTGAGATAAAATTCTAGTTTCCCTTAGAACTTTGTATGTATGTCTTCATTGTATTCTAGTTCCCAGTGTTGTTGATGAGAAGTCTGATTCTTATGCATTTATAGCTGACAAATTTCGTGTTTCCGGAAGCCTTTAGGATTTTCTCTTTATCCTTCCTATTCTGAAATTTCTCAGTAATATGTGTGTGAGAGGGAATTATTTTTCATTCTTTTTTTGAGCACTAAATGGACCCTTTTCATTTGAAGACTTATGTCCTTACACTCTGGAAAATTATTATTTATTTTATTCAGGGACTATTCCTTTTTTCCATTTTCCCTGTTTTCTTACTCTGAAATTCTATTTAGTCAACTGTTAGACTTCTTAGTGTGAGTTTTAAAAAATCAACTTTGTTGAAATATTGTTTAGTTTACAATATGCATTTTATGTGTACATTTCAATGAGTTTTGACAAATGTATATGCTTGTGTAACTATCACCACAAACTATAGCATATTTTCATCACTGCAAAATTGTTTTTGATACTTCTTTGCAGTTATTCCCCACGCTTCCAGCTCCAGTCAACAACTGATCTGCTTTTTGTCTCCATAAATTACTTTAACCTAACAATGTCGTATAAGTGGTATGATACACTATATACTCCTTTGTATATGGTTACTGTTGCTCAGCCTAATGTTTTTTGAGATTAATTCGTGTTGCTTCATGTATCAGTATTTCATTGTTATTGCTGAGTAATATTCTATTATCTGGGTACACCACAATTTATTTATCTGCATTGATTTTTTTTATCTCAGAGTTTAGCAATCCAGAATATGTGCTCTGTAGTCCATGACCTTTGCCCTCTAGTATCACAGTCATGATTATGTTATGTTACTTGGGAAGATGAACTTTGAAGATGTCTCTAGGATTGCTAATCAGCTAAATTTAAGGTAGAAAGAATATTCTGGATTATCTGGTGGGGCCAATGAAATCATATGAACCTTTAAAAGTAGAAGAAGGAATCAGAGAGATGTGGCAGAAGGGGAAGTTAGATTTAAAGCATGAGCAGGATTCATTATGCCTTTATTGGATTTGATGATGGAGGGGAGCATGAACCAAGGAATGTGGTCAGCCTCTAGGAGGTGAAAATGATCACAGGCTGACAGCTAACAAGGAAATCTTCAATTCTACATTCTCAAGGAACGGAATTCTGCCAATAATCTGAATGGGCTTGGAAGCAGGTTATTCCTAGAGTTTCCCAATCATAGCCCAACTGACCAACAATGTGGTTTCAACCATGTGAGACCCTAAGCACTGGACCTGGTTAAGTCCTCCTGGACTTTTGAGATGCAGAACTGTGAAACAATATGTCAGTGTTGTTTTAAGCCACTAAATTTGTGGTAATTTGTTACGGCAGCAATGGAAGACAAATATAGAGCCAGACTGTTTGAATTCAAATTCTGGCTCCATCATTTTATAGCTATGTGACCTGAGGCCTTTCCATGTTTCAGTTTCCTCATCTATAAAATTTGGTACTGGTAGTATGTATTAAAGTTGCTAAGAAGATTATGTCAGTTGATGTATGTGAAACATTTGGAGAAGTGCCTGACACAGAGCAAACATTATGTAAATAACATTGCTGTTATCGTCTTTGTTCTTTTGCATTCAGGTTTCTGGAAAATTGTATTAACTGTATCTTATAATCTTCTTATTCAATGCAACATTTTGATGATTTTTTTTTGGTTTTATATTCATCATTTTATGTTTTAAAGTGCTTTTTTGTTGTCTGACCATTCCTTTTCCATAGCACCATATCAAGTCTTTCATATCTTTAGTTATCTGTTTGCTGGTCTTTTTAAAAACAAATATGAGTATTTAGTCTTTCTTGTTCCATATTGCATGCTTTTCTCAACAGCCAGTGACATTTGCTTTTCCATTTCTATTTAAAAATTAAGCAATAGGAAAGCTGACTGGAAACTCTAGGCATATGAAATGCGTAGCTTATCACCTGGCTGGCTTTGCCTTTGGTAAGTGAGCAGAGAGCTACCAATAGGCAGGGGTGCCCTGGCATCTCCTTGTTCAGAGCCTTTCTATAGTATTGACAGACAGATCAGTTCCCTCCTAGGCTTTAGCTGCCTCTGCACAAATTCTAAGCTGTATTTTCCCCTGTCCTACACCAAGAGCTACTACTTTTTAATACACTATTTTCCAGAAATTTATTGATTTTTCACCCGGTGATGCTCCCTTTGCTATCTTTCTTATTGTTGCACATTCATATCTGTTTAATGTTTTGCTGTCATTTTCATGGGCTTCCCAGATACCCAGCCTACTGTGCTGAACCAGAAGCCCCCTGTCCACTTCCTTCCTCTTAACATATAACCTTATATTTTCATTCCCTGAGAAAATCAAGGCTTTCTGATTTGCTGCTCTCAACTTCCTGTTCTTAATCTTATAAATGTGTTTCCACACCCCTATTCACCTCTTTTTCTCAGAATAATAGATGTCTTTTATTTGTCCAAAGATAATCCTCTACTTCCATGCCCTTGTTATTTTGGTTATGAGAAAATTAGTACTTGATAACTCTTTTCTTTAGCATATCCTCTAAGAAAATAGACAAAAGTAAGCTCTTTAAGAGAATGGAAAACCTGCCAAATGACACAAACTTCTTACCAGATTAACTCAGGCATTTCTGAGGGAACCTGCTCTCCTCTGAGAGACTGTTCATGTCTCATGCCAGTGATTTCAAGTCTTTCCACCTGCCAGGTTGAGTGACAGAAAAAGAAAGAGTAAGGAGTCATTTATGATTTATCAGGGGTAAAACACAGAAAGAAGTTAATTGTGTCTACGAATAATGTGTCCATATATTTCTAGGTTCAGTCAAGCACAAGGCTCACTTCCAAGCCTACAATTATAATTTTATTAAAATAAGGATCTTTCTTCTACTCTAGTTTTGGTCTTCTGTCTTAGATTTGCAATTTCTTCACATGCTTATACTTTGCATATTTTCTCATTAAAACCTCTTTCTTTTACTCAATATTTGTATATTCTTGGAAGTAATATTGAAAACAATAGAAGAAATCAAGATGTAAGGGAAGAAGGTTTTTCAAGAAAAAGTAGAGGATCAACAGCATTAGATTATTCAAACATTGAGGAGTATGGAACTGAGAAAAAATAGCATCGAATTTGGAACATAAGAACATTAGGGATCTCATTGAGAACTGTTTCTAGAAGTTTTTTAGATCAGAAGGCCATAACGCAGGCAGCTGAGGAATAAATGACATGTGGAGAGGCTGAGGAGAGGTATATAGGTAAAAGAGGAAGGAAATTGTAGGAGGTAGGGATCAAGAAGTTTACCTAAAAAATGGGGATGATTGAAGCATATTTGTGGGCAGTGGATAAAAATCCGGTAGAGAGAGGGCCAGGATGTATGTGGAAGAATAATTGAAACACTGAGCAGAGGAAAACAAGTCTTTTTCTGCCCTTAAATTAGTGACCCCCCACATTTCTGTCTTTAGTCTTCTTTTTTGTACCTGTACACTCTCTGTCAAGTGTTTCAGCTATTCCTATAATTTTAATGACCATCTTTTCATTAACGAACTCTCGAGCTCTGGCTCCAGCTCACCTCATTCATTAGCAACCTTTGGATTACATGTTGGGTCTGGATGTCTTGCCAGCCCTCCAAGTCAGTGAGTCTCAAAGAATGCTTCTCTGTGCTTCCAAGTCTATTGTTTTCCTTGACTTCTCTTTCTGTAAAACATTCATTTTTCAGGTGCTGCTGAGAAAAATCCTGGCATTGCTTTTGCCTCATTTCTTTTCCTCATTCTTCTTATCCAGTCATACACCAGACCCTGCTAAGTTTCCCTTCATAGTGACTCTTGAAAATACCTCATGCTTTTATCTCTATCACCACTTCTCCTGCCCTATAACAGCCTCTCATAATTGCTCACATGGACCATTGGTGCCTCTGCCTTCAGTTTCCAGCCTCCTTCATTCTACCCTCCACACAACTATCAGTGCCTTATTTCCTAAATACCACTTTTATCACACCACTGCCCTATTTAAAACCAGCGAACCAACCAACCGACCAACCAAAGCTTTCTGTAGTTCTCAGAACCTTTACTAAAGTGAAAGTCAATGACTAATCCTGGTAGCCAAGGTTCTTCACAATTTTGCTCCTGCTTTCCTTTAAAACTTTGTATTGTGTTCATCTTCAAAGGAACCCCTTCACTCCTGCCTATTTGAAATGGCCAAATGCTCCATTTGCTATCCTTCTACTCATGCTGTTTATCTAAACTGAAATGCAATTTTTTCACTCATTCTTACCATTTATCGATATTCTTTCTATTCATTAAAGCCTAATATGACTTCTACTTGTCCTATCCACCCTTCTGCCCAGGAACAATGCTGAGAATACAATACTGAATTCAATAAACCATTTCCATTCATCTTCACCAAAAATTATTGCAATGGACTGAATGCTTGTGTCCCCTTAAAATTCATATATTGAACCCTGATGCCAATTCGATGGTATTTGGTAGTACAGCTTTTGAGGGGTAATTAGGTCATGATGTTGGGTGGAGCCATCATGAATGGGAATGGTGTCCTTATAAGAAAAGACCAGAAATCTAACTTGCTCTCTTTCTGTCACACGAGGATACAAGAAAAAGTCGACTGTTTGCCACCTGAGTGAGAGCCTACGCTAGAATCAGACCGTGTTGGCACCCTGATCTCAGCCTTCAAGCCTCCAGAACTGTGAGAAATGAATTTCTGTTGTTTTCAAGCTGCCCAGTTTGTGGTACTTTGTTAGAGTATCCTGAATTGACTAATACAGTGGTCTATCTTATTTTGTAGAATTCCATAATGTCAACACTGAAAATTCCCTCAAATATCAGCCAGCCCAACCAACCTCCTTACTGTTCAGAAGATGAGGCCCAGTGAGAAATGTCCTGCAGTAATGACACAATGAGTTGATGACTCAGAGGTGAGTCTAGAATCCAGATCTCCAGCATTTTAAGCCACCAAGGCATTGACTGCCACCCCAGTTAATTGCCCTATTATTTGTCTTAATAGTTCTTATATGTCGCTGCCTTAAGTGTGGCTATGAAGCTGATTCCCATATTCCTGATTAGTTCTGAGTTTCTGGAGGGCAGGTGATATTTTTCCTGCTTCTTTGAATTCCCCACAGCACATAATCCATTGCTTTGGACAGAATAGGCACTCAGCAAATATGTATTGATTGAACAAGAAATGATACATCACAGCCTGACATAAACCATCAATTTCCACCATCTAATTAGCATATACTATCAATTAAAATCAGTAGTGGCCTGAGTCCCTGAGCAGTTATAATGACAAAACATGAAATTCCAAGATAGGCAGGTAAACTTGAGGTCCTAATGTATATTTCATCAAATCTTTGAATAGGAGAGCTGGAATTGCCCCTGAAGTTCATCTCACCTAACAGCACCCTCCCTCCTCCCATTTTTACTGATGGGAAAATAGAGATTCATGGAGTGCAGAACTTCCTCAAATGTGCATAGTAAATGAGTGGCATAGTCACTGAAATTAAATTTCCAAATTCCTGAGCCAAAGTTTTTCATAACCCAAGAGAGTAGGTTACACATTATGATGGTTATATACTTGACCACATAGTGTTTGGAATTCAATTGACCTGGCTCTGCCACTTGAGCAAATTAATTAACCCCAGTGAGCCTCAATTTCTTCATTTGCCTGCTGAAGGAGCTCTGAGGCCAGTCAAGAAGACAGTACTCTCTATAAGTTGTGACACTGCCTGTGTCATGCCTTCAGTCTGTGCTTCCCAAACTGGATGGAGAAGATCTAACCGCCAGCTTCAGCCCAAGGTCATACAGGCCCCCAAAGACATTAAGAAGAAACCATGGCTTCTTGTGTCATATACACTGTGAGACACCAAGGAGTACATACTGAAGTAATAGGACAGTACCCTCATGAGCTGTCACTCTTCCATGACAGGCCCATTATGAAGTTGTCAACAATGGTAACTGAAAGTCATGGAATGGAGAATAACATCTTGTCCCCAAGGTACTTAATTGAAGCTGCTTAGGGCTAGGATAGCTGGAGGGACTCTGAAGCCTTACCAAAGACTGCCAACCAAAGTGAGAACCAAGAAAGATAGAGAAGTGTCTTACAAAATAATTATCACTAACCCTTTGAATTCCTGTGGCTACAGGGACAGAGCTGCTGAGGAAATGCTGTGACCTCCAAGTAGAATTCAGACAGAACAGGTTTGGGTACTTGGACATCAGAAACACTTAAGAAAAGTCATAGGAAGTCAAGTCTGAAAAGTCTCTTCATCTTTATCATATAACATAATTTATCAAAAGTGTGGCATTCATCATATTCACAGATTCTGCCCATACTCATGGAAAGGGATTGTATAACAGAATGTGGGAATTTTGGATGCCATCTTAGAATTTTGTCAATCGCAGTCTTCCCTCTGGCCTCCAATGACTCACATTCCTTCTAACTACAAAATACATTTACAATGTTCCCAAGAGTCTCATCCCATCATAGCATCACCAGCTAAAGCTAAATTTCATCATCTCATCAGCTTAAAATCCAAAATCTCATCAGCAAAAAGATCAAAATCTCATCATCTAAATTATCTATATTAGGTACAAATGAGGCTTCCTCTCCATCTGTTGGGCTCTTTACATGCATTATTATATTTAATTCTCAAGATAATTCTGTGAATAAATTTTTATCATCTTCCTTTTATAGATAAGGAAATTGAGGCATTGAAAAGTTAATTAACTTGCCTATGGTAATTCAGAGATTAAGTTTCCTAGTTAAATCTTGAACCCAGGTATTTGGAAGTTTGTTAACTATACTTATTGTCTCCACAGAAGCATTTTCTGAAGCCCTCTTGGCAAGTAGGGGGTCTTAAATGATCATCTACATCCCCAGTAGCCCAGCTTTGGAGGCTATTAAGATTCTCATACTGGAGGGCAAAATGTCAGGTAGCTTTACTAACATCTTAAGATTAATGAATTTTTCCAGGTATATTATGGTGGCAGCAGTATTAATTGGGTGGGGACAAGACTATGAATTAATAAAAGGAATAAAACAAATGTTAGTAACTCCAATTACATGATACGAGAAGAAATAAAGCGGGGTGGGGAATAGACGGGTGCTAGCTCCAGTCCTGCCATGACTTCATATATGACTTTGAGCAAATATTTAATAGCTTTTTTTTTTTCCTTTTTGAGCCTCACTTTTTTCCTTTGTAAAATTAAGAAGATACGTTTGAATGCAAGATGATCTCTAGGTAATTTTCAAAAGCTTATAATTCTAACAAGAGGAGCAACCAACAATACAGACAAATGTCATGATTTGGCATTTGATAGAGAAAGGAGACCTGCTTATTTTATGATATTCTATGATATTCTATTCAATTCTATGATATTGTTTGTTCTTAAACAGAAAATGCTTAAGCATATGGACATAGCTTTGACCTCAGAATATGTGATGGAGCCCTACAAAACATTGCTAGGGAAAAGCCCAGGACATTTGAGAAACATAGGTGATAGTTAAGCCATTGATGGCCATTATTCAGGCCATGATATTTCTATAAAGCGGGGTCTGATGAGTGGTGGAAAAAGTGAATGAAACCCCAGGAGAAGTAGATATATCCTGGAGTGACCTGATTGGGGAGGGCTGGAGTCACTGAATGCTTGGGCAGATGAGAGGGAGTTGTGTGCAGGAGAATGCAAGGTTAAATGGGGGGAACTCCTCCCTCTCATCACTCTGCTCATCCAAAATAATCATTCATATCTTTCAATTCCCTTGACTCCACTTACAAAGCCCTACAACCTGTTTTCATTCATTCTACAAATACTTATTATATTAATACAACTACTACATGCCAGGCTCTATGAGGTGATACAACAATAGATAAGATATAATGTAGAGCCATCCCACTCACTCTTTATTCACGATTTCTATCCTTTGATCTTCCATAAAGTATCTGAGGAAATTATTCATCCTTCAGGCCCCAGGTCCATGGTTGCTTCTTCTATGAAACTTTATCTGGTGAGTGGTGCTTGCTGCCTTTCCTCTTCTCTCCCCTCCCCTCCCCTCTCCTCCTCTCCTCTCCTCTCCTCTTCCCTTCTCTTTTCAGCTCTTTCTGTGGCCTCTTCATACTGTGGTTCCCCTTATCCACAGAGGTTAAGTTGCAAGAGCCTCAGTGGATGCCTGAAACTGAAGATAGTACAGAGCTATATATCTTTATCTATACCTATAGCCACATAGTACCAGAGGTGATCTGTGCTGCATATTTTATGCCCTGGTGTCTTCTATTTTTTATTTCAGGAAATTATGGTGGTACAAGCATTTTGGTTACATGTTATGACTTTGCCACATCCCAACCATGATTTGAGACCTGTTGGACATCTTCTTCCAGAAGAGCCTGGTTTCATAGCAATTGAAGCCTTGCTTTAGATGGTATTCTTTCTCTTTAATCGACTTCTTCAACCCTGCTGAAATGTGGTGGCAGCTGCTTCATCAGCAGATGCAGCATATCCAATAATTTTTATATTTTTCAGTGTAAAGCTATTCCTGAATCTGTGTAACCATCTCTTACTTGTAGTAAATGGATCGGTGTCACTCATTTCAGGGGATCCCTTGCTGAAGTCTTCACACAGGTTCAGTGCTTTCTGGCACAACACATTGTCATCAATCAGAGCACGCTTATGTTCGTGTCTTCCAACTACAAGTTAATGCTTTTTCTATCCTAACTAAGCACTTATCACGCACTATGACCGAAACTTTTGCAGTTTGAAATGCAACAGCGTAAGTTTCCTCATCTTTCTTCACAATTTCATGGATAGAAGATTTGTTCCTACCATGAATCTTAGCAACCTCAGCATACAATATTTTTTTTGTTCCTCATTAAATCTAGAGCTTTCACCTTTTCATTTAAAGGAAGCACTGTATGGCTTCTCTTTGGCATATCCAAATGATCGGCATCATTACTCTTGAGATTTGGGGCCATCATGCAGTAAAATAAAGGTTCCTTGAACACAAATACTTCATTCAATTGTGAACTGAGATGGCTACTAAGTGTCCAATAGGAGGGGAGTGTCTACAGCTAGGATATGCTAGACAGAGAGGTGATTCACATCCCAGGTGGGGGTGGGACAGCACGAGATTTCATCACGCTTCTCAGAATAGTGTGCAATTGAACACTATGGATTGTTTATTTCCGGAATTTTCTATTTAATATTTTTGGTCAGTGGGTAAATGCAAGTGTCTGAAACTGCAGAATGAATTGCAAAGTGAAACTGCAGATGAGGGGACTACTACATTTGTGGGGCTCAGAAAAGGATGGCATTTTGTCATGCCAAGTACTTTGAACTAAAGGACATTGGAAGACCTCAAAAGGAGCCTCATAACCAAGATCTGCCTCCCCTTCTCTTGCCCTCTTGTCTCTTGCCCTTCATTCTCCCACCAAAGCTAGTCATAGACACTAGAATTTCTCTTCCCCAAGGTGGATCATAGAAACTAGAACTCTTTTTCCCCAAAGACAGCCATAGAAACTATAATTTTTACTCTAACTTTCCTTTACCTTCCTGTCTAAGAGCTGACCATTAAGAAGTTTTCTAACCTACCATTGTCTGATTGTAGGTCATAAGACATTCATTTCAGAAGAGTTTTGCCTCTTACACAGGAGGAGGAAATACTACAACAGAAAGGCCAAGAAGAATCTGAATAGACAGACCTTGCTGGGTTTCCCCACCTCAGTCTACTAGCATTAGATCACACCCTTTTTGTTCTATCATATTTCTACATGGCTGTCCATTCTTCATGGAACCTAAGCATAAAAATGGACAGTTTTCCCAGTGTCTTTGGTTCTTCATTCTGAAGCCTCCCTTGTCATGTAGAACTTTCACTGAATAATTATGTTATGCTTTTCTCTTGTTAACCTGTCTTTTGTTATAGGAGTGTCAGCCATGACCCTTATAATGGGTAAGAAAAGATATCATACCTTTCTGTCCCTGCAGGATAATTCTTGCCACTACCTGTCTTGTGTTCCAAAGTGTGTGCATTAAGTATGATCTCCCCAATAGTCTGTGATAAACTTGAGACGGACTATGCATTGTTTATTACACAGTAGGTGCTCAGTGCTGCAAAGTAGCACTGAGGCTGCCCTTAGTGGCATGGTTCAGAAAAATAATCACTATCATTACTGTTCTAGGTACTGTGCTGAACATTTTACATGCATTATCTTATTTAATCTTCACAATAATTGTATAAACTAAATCGTACTATTTAAATAGTTCAGTTCCTAGAAGAAGCCATGTCTACCCAATTCTCAAACCTGTTAGAACACCATGCTGATCTACCTCCCAGAGTAGCCAGTATGGTCCTGTCATTCTTCTATGGCTTTGATAAATGTAATTTTAGCTAGAAGCTGGCTATTCCCAGCTTTGTTAAATCAGGCCAATATTGAAATGAATTTGGATTTTTAAGCCCACATCAAGTACAAGTTTGGATATGGAAGAAGAGGAGTGGGGGAAAGTAAGATGAAAACAACCCTGCAGGGTGCTGGGACCATATATCAATCCATCAGAAATGATCTTCCAGGGTCCCCAGAGTCATTGGGATATGATGAAAAATAATCTTGAGGTAAGAGATGGGAAGAAAATATCTAGGGACAAAATGATCACATTTCGTTCAGCTGCACGTTTGTGCTTGTTTGGAAATTGCTTTTATGGAAGAGCAGAAGATGGAAAACCCTTAACCAATATACTTTGTTTTCTCGACTACTAAGAGAAAGCCAGAGGGGCCCAGTTTCCTGATTCCAGCCTCGCAAATCATCATTACCTGCAGTAGGAACCAGCACTGGCTCTTCCAGAGACAGCGTCTCCTCAGTGCCCTCTGCAGTGACAGATTCCATTTGACACTTGAAGGTTTTTATCAGGCCTTTGTCACACAGATGAATTTTTGATTGAAGATGTAGGAAATAGAAAATAAGCCCACCATTACTTGTTAACAAAAAGCATAGAGCAGCTTTTTGAGCAAACACCACGGTAACCTTTTATCTGAGCCCTCTTTTTTTATCCAGTAAAATGAATTATTTCTCCATATATTTACAGCCAGTAGCAGTAAACTCAAGGATTTAAAAAATTCATTTATAAATCACATTTTTAATGCTGCATATCAGATACAAATTAGATAGTCTCCCAGTTTTCTTAATAACTTATATTCCAATCGCTTTTCTTTGCACATATTTAACATTAATAATTTTTAATTTGTCTCTAAGGCTGTTTTTAATAAATCATTTGGTGGTACTCAGCTTGCATCCCCCAGCATTCTATGTGCTCACACACTATGCCAGTTCTGGAACCACCCAAGAGTATTGTTCTATCCCAGGCACTTGGAAGACGGCAAGAAGCTCCCTCTTCAAATGCATTTTATCAGCTGCAAACAGATAAGCCACTGTATAATGTATTGTTAATATGTGAAGATGTATGTGTACAGACTCATGCAAATCAAACTGTGGGAGATAAAGGGTAAACACTGGTCAACGTATTTGCTTTTATTCATCAGAGATGCTGAAAGATTGCTGGTGCTGATAGAGTCTGGGCTTTATCAAGGCCTTTAGAAGTTCACATTCTCCAGGGTGTAAAATAGAATCCCAGAAAAGGAAGGGGCATTGTCCTTTCCAAACGTGTCTGTTGGCTTTTTGAAAGTAAAAGCAAACTGAACTCCCCAGGGAGGCAAGAGGATGTCCAGCTGAGACACACTCAAACTTCACTGCTGTGGAAGAAGTCAAACTGCCTGGGGAAGTAGTCAGACTCACTCCTACTCCAAAGGGCACGTACCTAGAAACCAGATACAGAGGCTTCTTTGAAGCTGGAGCAAAGTAAGCACCCTGAGCACACCAAACAACCTTGGAGTTGAGAGCAGTTGAAGCAGAAGAAAGGTGCCCATGTGGAAGGGCAGACAGGAGGCAAAGATCCAGGATGGCAGCCAGGTCAAGGAATTTGTCAGCAGTTTCCAGATCCTGCCTGAGGGCTGGGTTCTAGAACTGGAGACTGTGGTTAAATGGTTAAAAGCACAGTCTTTGGAGTCATACAGACCTAGATTTAAATCTTAGCCTACACACTTAGAATGTGGCTTTGGGCAAGTTGCTTAAACTTGTGATTCCCAGTTACATAATCTTAGAACAGTCATAATTATAGCAGTTATCCTCATCATAGGGTTGTGATGAGGACCAAATTAATTAATGTAAGGTGCTTAGAACGGTACATAGCCCAGAGTGAGTGTTCAGTAAATAGTGGCAATTATAAAAATTAGACTTTGGGGGAAGAACAGGCAAAGATAAATCCAGAATAGAGGGAACTGAGTAACCAGATACCAGGCAGATCATTGTTTGATCTCAGAGCTTTAGTTCAGTTTCTAGAAACTCATCACTGGATTATGAGGACTGTCTGGAAAGTATCAAGCCACTGTTAATATAACCAGAATGGTTAGCATGACATCAATGTAACCTGGCAGCCAAGGCGAGTGGAATGCACATGCATGTATAATGACGACTTCACTGTACTGGTCAGTGGGGTGCTAGACGCCATTGAGTGAGCATGTGTACTATGTGACCATCACATTCAAAAGGACTGAGCAAGTAGAGCAATGAATCTGCATCAAATTTTGCGTTAAGCTTGAACATTCCTCCGTGGAAAGTTTTAGGATGATTCAGAAGGCTTTCAGGGACGATGCAATGAGTGCAGCACAAATAAGAATGTGGCACAAATGTTTCAAAGATGGTTGAGAATTTGCTGAAAGTGATCCATGTTCTGGAAGGCCTGCAACAAGTAGAAGACCTGAGAATGTTGAACGTGTACGGGTTAGAGTAAGAGGTGCCAGGAGAACTGTGTGAGGTCCCAAGGTGCCTACTTTGAAGGGAACTGAGGCGTTTATTGTCCTATGGACAATGTTTTTTGTATCTTATATCTTCTTCAATAAATTTCTCTATTTTTCATATTACATGGCTGGATACTTTCCAGACAGACCTCGTAGAGCAGGATTTTATGCTGAGGTATCTGACCTGTTTAACCAGGACCGCCAAAATACCTCTTATTGTTTGGGACTGATTCTCTGGGTTTGTGTTGTGGCCAGGGAGGAGTTCAGTTGGTCCAGCTATGGAGAAAGGAAGGCCCAAGGGGCAGAGTACTAGACATTTTATCATCTTCATAGCAGTAGCCAAACTATTAGCAGGGACTCTTAGACCCACTCATACTTTTCATTCTAAAATCACCCTAGCCCTAGCCATCATCAACTTTTGCCTGGATCATTGCAATGGCTTCCTAAATGGTGTTTCTGCTTTCACCTTTGCTCCCTCTGCCCAAAATCTGTTCTCAAAATTTAGGCATAGTGATCCCGCTAAGCAGTGATTCTCAGGAAATAACACATATTAGGACCACTTAAAGGACTTTTAAAAACACCTTATTCCAAAAAGTTGAATCAGAATCTTTGGTGCAACAGTTTACTCCACTGCTCAAACACTTTAGTGTCTTCCTCTCTTACTCATAGTAAAATACAAGCTTCTTACCAGGGCCTATATAATCAGGAGGTTGGCTATTTTTCTGACTTAATTTCCTACCATTTTCCTACTTTCTCACTATGCTTCAGAAATACCAACCTCTTTTCTCTATTTTGAACGTGTCAAGTAAGCTTCTACTTTGGACGCTTTGCATTTATGCTCCCTCTACCTGGAGCACACTCCCCCAGAAACATGAAAAGTTCACTCCCCTGTTTCCTTCAGGTCTCTGCTTAGATGTCATTTCATCAGACAGGCCTTCCATGCCTAATATATCTGGAGTAAGTACCTCAGTCACTCTCTGTTCCTCTGCCATGCCTTATTTTTTCATGCACTATCACTTCCTGACATTATATTTTAGATCAATTTGTTTCTGTTTCCCCCACTGGAATGTAAGATCTATGAAGGAAAGAATTTTTGTCTCTCTCATTCATAACTATATCTTAGAGCTGGGTCTGGCACATGAAAGATACTCAAAAAATACTCGTTGGTTGATTGAATGCACGAATGAGATAGTGAATCTGTGTTTCTGTCTCTCTAGGATCTGAGTATATGGAGAGAGCCAGAGGGAGTTCCCAGATTATGACAATACATATTCAGCAGATGGCTGAATAGAACTGGTGTGCAAACTTTAAGCTCAGTACTACATTAATTTATTGATAATCTATTGATAATCATTATGTTCAGGTGAATTTTGGTTTAATGATCATAGGATGGATCCCTAGCCATCTTAAAGTCTATTAATGGCACATAACCTGATAGGTATTGCAAGACCTTATCTAGAGTCTTAGAGTGGAAAGATTTCTGAGCTGAGCTCTGACAATATAGCAGATGGCTATGCAAATGTGGTATCTGATAGTAATACCACATTTGCATAAGCACTGTATTTTCAAAGCAATCTATTGCTTTACAAAAGGCTGGAGTAGAAATGATATATTATGTGTTTCCCATTAGCCCTTGAATGTGATTCTAGTTTAGGCAATATGCTAAGTGGCTCCGTATTTTTCAGGTTTGCCCAGTAAAGCTTTGTGAAGCTGCCATGTGGATCCAAAAGAATCTTGAAGTAGTATAAACCTTACTGTTTATGCTCCACTTTTCATCACTAAGGACGACAGAATTGGCCCTCATTGCTACTTTTCTGCCTTATTTCCACTCTGCTCAACCTGGCCACACTCAATGATTCACTGTCACAGGAACAGTCTTGTTTGAGCATTGCCATTTCTACATCCGTGCTTCTGGAATCTTTCCTAATAGCAAACTCTGTACCGTCTTCCCTGCCTGTTTGAATTGTAGCCACCTTCCAGGGCCAAATCAAGTGACCTCTGCCCAAAAAATCTTGTCTAACCATCCCAGATCAAACTGATGGCCCCTCTGAACTCCAATAGGAACCCCTGCCCATGCCATCAACTAAGACCTTCAGTAGTTTTATCTCTGGACATCATATTCATCAGGAGCAGAGGCTCTTGTCAAGACACACCTGGGCTTCACTCTTGGTTCTACCATTTCTTAGCTGGATGATCTTAGGCAACTAGCTTTGTCTCAAAATGATCACACTTTCGTATTGAAACTAAAACAGTCCTAGAATTAAAACTACTCCAGATATCACTTAAAGTTTTTTAAAAAGTCATAAAATGATTGAGCTAATTCACGAGTAATATAAATGACTGCCAAAACAAAGTTCCTCATTAAAAGAACACAATAAAATGTGGACACTCAACAAGATAATTTTCACAATTTCTATAAGCCAATCAAAAATTAATAGGCCTACAAAGAATCAGGAAAATGTGATGCATAACTAGGGGAAAAATTAGTAAAAATCAGATGCAGAAATAACATAGATGGAATTAGCATACAACTATATCATAACAGCTATTACAAATATGTTGAAGAATTTTTAAATTACATTTTATGCATGTAATGAAGAGAAATGGAATCTATAAAAAGAACTAAATTGAACTTCTAGAGCTGAAAAATAAAATAGTTAAAATGAAATGTTCACTGGATAGTCTTAGGAGAATATTAGATACTGCAAAAGAAAGGATCATTAAACTTGAAAACTTAGCAGTAGAAATATATAAATTGAGGCTCAGAAGGACAAATGGACAAAAATAAATAAACAAAACATTAACTACCTGTGAGACAATATCAAGAGATGAAGCAAATGCATAATCACAGTCCCAGAAGAGATGGGGAGGGGGAGACCAGAAAAATATTTCAAAAAATAATGGCCAAATATTTTCCAAATTTAATGAAAAGTATAAACCTACAAATATGAGGTCAATATAGCATAGGCCAAAAAAATTAAGTAACCCATACCAAAGCAGACGATAATCAAATTTTTGAAAACCAGTAATAAAGAGAAACTATTACAAACAGAGCAAAAAGAAACAATACATACAGGAAAAGGAAGATAAAAAGAAACACTGATTCTGTATCAGAAACAATGCTGAAGAGGGAAGAAAACACCTGTCAATCTAAACAGCTTTTCCAGGCAAACGTGAGCTGAGAGAATTAGTCATGAAAAGGCCGGCACTATAAGAAATCTTCTTCAGGCTGAAGAAAAATTATACCTGTGGAAACTCATATCTACAAAAAAGAATGAAGAATGTGCTTGAAAGTGTAAAAATTTTTCTCATTTTTTAAAAATTTAGTGTTTAAAGAAATAAAAATCATGATGTATTGTGCAGCAGATAACATGTGTAAGTAAAATGTATGAAAACAATAACATACATTTTGGGGGGGAATGTTGTAAGGGTCTTACATTATACATGAAGTGATATTATATTATTTGAAGTGGACTGTGATAAGTTAAAATACTGTAAACCCTAGAGCAACAATTAAAAATAGAAATAAAACCAATAAGCCAATAGGGGAAAAGTATATTCTAAAACAAAATAAAGCAATAAACAACAACAAAAGACAACTCTCAATCCAAAAGAAAGCAGGGAAATAAGGAAAAAAGGGGAAACATGAACAGATGGCATAAATACAAAAAATATTTACACGGTAAATTTAAACCCAAACATACGGATAATTGCATCAAATATAAATAGTCTAAACACACCTAAAAAGCAGAGTTTGTCAGACTAATAAAAAAGGCAAATTCAACCATATGCTCTCTAAAAGAGACAACACTTTAAATATACCAGCATAGATTAAAAGTAAAAAGACGAAAAAAGTTATACCATGCAAACACTAATCATAAGAAAGCTTGAGAGCTATATAAATATCAAAGTAGACTTCAGAATAAGAATAGTGGAAGTAATGAAGAGGGACATTACATAATAATAAAAGGGTGGATTTATCAGGAAGACACAACAATCACAAATGTTTGTAAGTCTAATTATATAGCAAACTTCAGGGAACTGAAATGACGATTTGACATGAATGCAATCTTAGCTGGAGATTTGAACATTGTTCTCTAAGTAAGTGGTTAAACAAGTAGAAAGAAATCAGTGAGGACATAAAAAATTCGAACACCATCAAACAACTTGAACTTGCTGACATTTATAGACCACAACACCCATTAGCAGCAACACACACATCCTTTCAATACACATGGAACCATCGATAGACCATATTCTGGGTCATGAGACAAATCTAAATAGTTTTTAAAATATTGAAACAATAGGGAATATGTTATCTGTCCACTAAAAAGTTAGAAATTAATTAAAGTTATTTGAGAAATACTCAAATATTTGTAAACAAACAACACACTTCTAAACAACCATGGGTCAAAGAAGAAATTACAAGGGAAATTGAAAAATATTTGAACTGAATGAAAATAAAGACATAGCATATCACTATTTGTGGGATGCAATTAATGCAGCACCTGGAAGGAAATTTATAGCATTGAATGAATACATTAGAAAACAAAATTTCAAAATCAATTATCTGAGCTTACATCATAAGGAACTGAAAAAAGAATAACGCATTAAATCCAGAGTAAGTAGAGCAAAGAAAATGAGAAAGACAAATGGGAAGGCAATGAAATAGAAAAACATATAGGTATCAGTCTACCAGACTTCAAGCTGTACTACAAGGCTATAGTAACTAAAACAGCATGGTACTGGCACAGGAACAGAGATATAGACCTTTGGAACAGGACTGAGAATCCAGAGATGAAACCATCCACATGTTGTCATGTAGTCTTTGACAAAGCAGACAAAAATATACACTGCGGAAAAGAATCCCTTTTCAATAAATGGTGCTGGGAAAGCTGGATACCTATATGCATAAGATTGAAACTGGATCCCCACCTCTCACCTCTTACAAAAATCAATTCTAGATGGATAACAGACTTAAAGCTAAGGAATGAAACCCTAAGAATCCTAGAAGAAAATGTAGGGAAGACTCTTTCAGACATTGGCCTAGGCAAAGAATTTATGAAGAAGACCCCCAAAGCAATCACAGAAGCTATAAAAATAAATTAATGGGACCTGATGAAATTAAAAAGCTTTTGTACAGCCAAGGAAACTATCATTAGAGTGAATAGACAGCCTACAGAATGGGAGAAAATATTTGCCCTCTAAGCATCTGTTGAAAGGCAGATAACAAGAATCTATCTAGAACTCAAAAAAATCAACAGGAAAAAATCAAAGAACCCCATCAATAAATGGGCAAAGGACATCAACAGAAACTTTTCAAAAGAAGACAGAATAATGGCCAGCAAGCATACAAAAAAAAAGCTCAACATCTCTAATCATTAGGGAAATGCTAATCAAAACCACAATGAGATATCACCTAACTCTAGTAAGACCGGCCTGTGTCAAAAAATCCCAAAGCAACAAATGCTGGCGAGGATGTGGAAAGATAGGAACACTCTTACACTGCTGGTGGGACTGCAAATTAGTGCAACCTCTGTGGAAAAGAATTTGGAGATACCTCAAAGAGCTACAAGTAGAACTACCATTTGATCCAACAATATCACTACCAGGCATCTACCCAAAGGAACAAAAGTCATTCTGTAATAAAGACATCTGCACTCGAATGTTTATGGCAGCACAATTCACTATAGCAAGGATGTGGAAACAACCCAAGTGCCCGTCAATCCATGAGTGGATTAATAAAATATGATATATGTATACAATGGAATACTACTCAATTATAAAAAATGATGGTGATCTTATATTTTCCTGGATAGAGCCCGAGCCCATCCTCTGAAGTGAGGTGTCACAAGAAAGGAAGAATAGGCACCACATGTACTCGCCATCAAACTGGCACTGATCAACACTAAGGTGCTCACACAGTAGTAATATTCTTAGGGAGTAGAGGGGTTTGGGTTGGGTAAACTCACAACTAATGGACATGGTGAGCATTGTGGCGGGGGGAGGGCACATTTCAAATCGTGGTTGGGATGTGGCAAAGTCATAACATGTAACCAAAACATTTGTACCCCCATAATTTCCTGAAATAACAAAAAAACTGAGAAATATGTTGTTGAAATTGAAAAAGATAAAGAAGAAAACAAAAAGAGAAAACAAAAGAAAGCATTATGATGAATCAATTTTCTTGCTTGTAACAATTTTTAAATTCAAATTTTGGTTGAGTCTTGAAATGATGTATAGACATTTCTATTCCACTTATTCATACTGTCTGAGTGTCCTGCAATAAGCTTCCATATTTTTTAACCTTAAAATAATAGACAAATAATGGAGAAAATTGATGAAATCAAAAGTTGTTTCTAGTCAAACTGATCAAGAAAAAAAGAGACTACAGATTCCCAATATCAAGAATAAATGCAAAGACTCATTAGAGATACTATAGATATTGAAAGGAAAATAAGATTATATTATCAACAAATACATACCAATAAGTTTAACAACTGGGGTGAAATGGACAAGCTCCCTAAAGGATATAAATTACCAAATGTGACTCAAAAAGAAATAGAAAATCTAAGTACCACTATCCATTAATGGAATTGAGTTTGCAATTTAAAACCTTCCAACAAAGAAACGGCAGACCTCTTTGCTTGACTGATGAACTATATCAAACATTTAAGGAAAAAATAACATTAATCACACAAATTCTTTCAGAAAAGAAATAACAAGGGAACACTTCCCAAGTCATTTTATGAGGCCGGCATTACCTCATAGATTATTTACATCCACATTTGAACTTCCTTATTATACTTTAAACTTCTCAAAACAGGGAAAAAGTCTCATTCATCTCCACCTACCCAGTGTTGAATGTAAGATTCTCTAAGAAATTAATACTTTTGAGCAGCAATTAGCAAACTTTTTCTGTAAAGATCTAGATAGTAACTATTTCAGGCTTTTCTGACCACATGGTGTCTATTGCAATTATTCAACTGCGCCACTGGAGAGACAAAGCAGCCATAGATGATATGTAAATTATTGAGTTTAGGTGTGTTCCAACAAAACTTTACTTACAAAGACAACTGGAGAGCCATATATGGCCCACAGGTCATGATTTGACAACCACTGATTTAGGGCATGTTGCAGAATATGCCCAAGACTGATCCTATGTGGTGAAGTTAATAGTGCAATTCAGAATAATACTTCCCAATCATTGATGTTACTAGTGTTCATCCTAGTACTATATTATAATAGTAAAATATTAGAAACACTCTATATGTTCAATGATAGAGTAGTAATTGACTAAATTTTAGACATACAATGGAATGCTTTGCCGCCATTCAAAATGGTAAAGATTTATAGTGTTTGGTGTGAAAAGCTATTCTGTACACATCAAACAGGGAAGCAGAATACAAAAATTTTGCTTGTATTATTGCCCTAGGCTCCTAACTAGATTCCTTACTCCAAAGTATCCACATCAGCCAGTAGTTAGAGTGATATTTTAACAATTCAAATCAAAATGTGCCATACCTTTTTTTTTTTCAAATCTTTCAGTGACTTTCCATTATATTTGCTTACAAAATTGCATGTGATCTGGTCTTGCATATCTCTTTGATCTCACCTCTTACTAGTTTTCCTACTTGCCCCCTCTACTCTAGCTAGCTCTGTCAACTCTATTTATGCTCCTGGATATATTTTCTACCACAAGAGTTTTGTGTTTGCTATTTTCTCTGCTTGGAATGTCCTCATTCTCAGCCTTCAGATCTCGGTTGAAATGGCACCTCCTTATAGGCATTTTCACTGCCCAGTTTTTCTCAAGTTAGCCTCCCCTAATTACTTATTTTCTTTGGAGGTTTTTCAAAAGTCTTTAATTGTTATGCTTACTGGTTTTTTTTTTGTCTGTCTGTCTCTCCAACTAGTATGTAAGCTCCAAGAGAACAGGTGTTAATATTTTAACATAGTACAGGCACGTCATAGCCATCGAGTACACACATTTGCTGAATTAATAAATGAATGAAACACATTCATGGTAGAGAGCATAGCATTAAAAAGCACAGATTTAAAAAGTGCTAGAACATGCAAATGT
>RJWJ010017553.1:0-32808 GCA_004363605.1 Indri indri
AACAGCACTCCCGCTGCCCCGTGTCCTCCTGCCATGATTCCTTTATGCTCGTGGGGTGGATTACCCACTTGACATGACTTTCCACATTTGCTTTCCAGGTTCATGTTAGGCCCCCCTAGAATGTAAACTATGACACTGGGGACTTGGTCTCATTTACCACCGGATTCCCATTGCCTAGAACAGCGCCTGCCATGAACATAATAGGTGCATGATAAATATTTTCTATTATCCCACTGAATCTAGCTTGGAAGGTAGGTATTGTGGCCCCCATTTGACAGATGTTTTTGCAAATTACAGGATTTCCTGTTTGCTTTTTTTTTAATGGCTGAATAGTATTCCATGTATATATATACCATGTTTTCTTTATCCATTCATCTGTTGGTGGTCACTTCCATATCTCAGCCATTATGAATAATGCTGCAATAAACATAGAAGTACAGAAGTCTCTTCCACATACGATTTCCTTTGAATAAATGCCCAATAGTGGGATTGTTGGATCATATGGTAGTTCAATTTTTAATTTTTTAAGGAACTTCTGCTGTTTTTTAGGGGAGTCTTACGGTTTTCAATATATAAGATTATGTTGTCTACAAACAGAAACAATTTTATTCCTTTTCAATTTGAATGCCTTTTATTTCTTTCTTTTGTCTAATTGCTCTGGCTAGGACTTCCAGTACTATGTTGACTAGAACAAATAGAGAAATTAGCTGTACTAATTTACATTTCCACCAACATTGTTTAAGGGTTCCTATTTGTTCATATTCATGCCGGCATTTGTTATTTTTTGTCTTTTTGATAATAGCCATTCATTTGAGCAGATTTTATATACAGTGAGAGATAAAGGTCTAATTTTATTCTTCTGCATGTGGATATCCAGTTTTCCCAGCACCATTTATTGAAGAGACTGTCCTTTCTCCATTGTGTGTTCTTGGCACTTTGTCAAAAATCAGTGGTGTGTAGATGTGTAGATTTATTTCTGGGCTCTTTATTCTGTTCCATTGGTCTATGTGACAGTCTTTATGCCAGTACCATGCTGTTTTGGTTACTATAGCTTTGTAGTATGTTTTTAAATCAGCTAGTGTGATGCTTCCAGCTTTGCTCTCTTTGCTCAAGATGGCTTCGGCTCTTCAGAGTCTTTTTTGGTTCCGTCTATTTATGTGAAGAATGTCATTGATATTTTGACAAGAATTGCATTGAATCTGTAGATTTCTTTGGGTAGTAAGGACATTTTAATGATATTAATTCTTCTAACCTATGTACATGGAATATCTTCCCACTTATTTGTGTCTTCTTCAATTTCTTTCTTCAATGTGTAGGTTTCAGTGTAGAGACCTTTCACTGGTGAAATTTATTATTGGTAGCTATTGTAAGTGGGATTGCTTTCTTGATTTTTTTTCCAGATCGTATGCTATTAGTGTGTGGAAATGCTACTGATTTTTTTGTATGTTGATATTGTTTCCTGCAACTTTACTGAATTCGTTTATTAGTTCTAATTTTTTTTTAGTGGAGTCTGTAGGGTTTTCTCTATGCAAGATTATGTTGTCTACAAACAGGAACAATTTAATTTCTTCCTTTTCAATCTGAATGCCTTTTATTTCTTTCTCTTGTCTAATTGCTCTGGCTAGGACTTCCAGTACTACGTTGACTAGAACAAATAGACAAAAACCATATGATCATTTCAATAGCTGCAGAGAAAGCATTTGACAAAATTAAACATTCCTTCATGATAAAAACTCTCAACAAATTAGGTCTAGAATGAATGTACCTCAACACAATAAAGACCATATGTGAAAAACCCATAGCTAGCACACTGCACAGAGGTAAGTTGAAAGATTTTCCTCTAAGATCTGCAGCAAGACAAAGATGCCCACTTTCACCACTTCTATTCAACATAGTCCTGGAAGCCTTGCTCTGTTTTCTTCATCTCATTTATCACCACTTAAAATTACATAATCTATCTCGAGTGGAGTAGTATTTACCGGAAGATAAATTTATTGCACTGGAGAAGGGAAAGTTATCAAGTTTTGCGAGAAGAAATATTATGTGGGAAGTTCATGAATGCATAGGAACTGGTATAAATCATGATCCTGTGAAGAAACAGACAAAAAATAAGGAGGTTTCAGCCCAAAAGAGTCCTGTTTTCTAATGAGCACAAGAGCGAAGTAAGAACACGGCTGGGCTTTGATCGAATGGAGCGGAGAGTACGGTGGAGATGGAGGCTGATCTCCCACACCCCGTGGCTTAGGTATCGGGGCCCATACAAATAATACAAGAAAAGCCCTATGCAAATGAAAAAAACAACATTGAAGACAGGACAACTCAAGGTTGGAGAGGAATTGAGAAGGGCTCAATAGCCAAGGGGCTTCGGCAGAACAAGGACGAAATCACAAAGGGATGAAATTGGATGATGTGTAGAAGAGAGTGACCGAGAGTTCTGGGATCTGCATTTACTTTTTATTTCTCTCACTATTGCACTTGCAGCTGATTCTAATAAGGAGAGCAGTTAAAGCCTCTGCAGTCTCCCCTGATTACTCTTGTTGCCCCTGTTGCATGACCAGACACCCCACAGAGAGCAAAGTATGCAAACCACGATTTATTTATTCCCTGTTTGCTGCCTGTATCCCTCACTAGGCGCGCTCCAAGAGGTGAGGAACTTGGTCACTGCTGTCTCCCCGGCACCTAGAACCATGCCTGGCATAGAATAAGAGCTCGATAAATAATATTTGCATCAATGAATAAAGAAAGTAGACGAATGAATAAAATAAAAGCCAATTCCGGTAATTCTAAGAAAGAAAGAGACGACTGGTTTGAGTTGGAGTAAATAGAGGGGGCCGTCCTTTAAGAACACAATCAGGGAAGTAAAGTTTAAGAGGAGACTCCAGGAAGAGAGAGAGTCAGCCACGTTAAGAGCAGGGAGAAAAGCATTTTAGGTGGAGGGAACAGCATGTGTGAAGGCTTCAATGTAGGGGGGAGTTTGGCATATTCTAAGCACTACAAGCAGGTTGATCTGATTTCAGGGGAGTGGTATGCGCAGAGCTGGAAGAGGTCAGCGGGGCTGCAGGCTTCACGAAGGAGCTGGGGTTTTATTTTAAGACTGATCCCTGCTCTGTGTCTAGGAAGACATAAGTCAATTTTGCTTTGAAAACAGAATCCTGATTTCTCTGTAGAGAGTGGATTGGAGGCAGACAAGAGTGTAGGTGAAAGAAAATCAGTGGTCTACATGAGAAATGATGCTGGAATGCACTAGGTTTTTGGCTATGGAATTGGAACGAAGCGGGTAGATTTATTTGTAACTTGCTGATGGACCGGCTATGGGAGGTGAGGGAGAGAGGAATCAAGGATGCTGTATCAGCTCGCTGTTGCAGTGTAACAAAATTACCCCCGCCATCTTCAGTGGCTTAAAACCACAGTCATTTATTATTATAGCTCATGCCTCCTGTGGACTGGCGATGAGTTGGCTGGTCTAAGACGGGATCCCTTGTGATCTCAGCTGAACTCTCTCTTGCTCTGTGGGTCAGGAGGGATGGGAGTGATGGGTGCCCCGCTTCACTCTGGGCCTGTCTGGGTCAGCTCAGCTGGGGCAGCTCTGACCCAACTGACTTTCTTCCATCCCCTCTGGTATGAGCAGGCATGTTACTCTCATGCTGATGGCACAGGCACAAGAGGCAGCAAGCCCAGTTACACAAGAGCACTTCCAGACTGTGTGTCACATGTGCTAGCATTCCATTGGCCAAAAATAAAAGTCCCACAGGGGCAAGGAATTATGGTCTAGCACAGTGGGAAAGTACGGCTCCCAGTTAAATGGCAAAGGAAGTGGATACCAGCAGGGGCAAAGGGTTGGACCGTTAACGCCAATCACCATTGATATCTCTCCACATCTGGCTTGTTTTTAATTATAATTTCCCCTTTGGTCCACTCCAAACAGCCATCCTCTCTTTCCACCCCCTTCTATTTACTTATTCTTGGTGCTTCCATGGCAGAATGAGACAACAGAGCTGGAGACCTGTTCCTGTGGCGTGGCCCTCCTGCCCAGGGTGGGAGAGTAAAGGTACCCCACGGAGTCACGGGGGGTTTCGCCCCTTTGCGTTTGGCTCTGAATCTACGGAGCTGAGAGTGGATGTAGAGTCTGGCCACAGTACCGTGTGGGCTGATGCTGAACGTGCAACACACAAGTGCAGGTTTACAAAAGCCATTGAGGAAGGCCTTGGCTGAAATGCAGTGAATATCTGCAGCTTAAATACTGGAGCGATTATATCATTTGTGGAGTTTTGCAAGCTAATTTGTTTGCTGCCTTTTCAATTTGCCATTCAGTTTCCATGGTTTCACGGTTGGTCAGAGATGGAATATTTAAGCCCCAAAGACAAAGCTTGAAGTTGAAGTGCTAAAATGGCTGAGGAATTGTTTCATAGTTGACTGGTGGGAAGACGGCTGTCCAGGGACTCAAGAGCATGAAAGTCCAGTTCTGGTTTTGCCACCTTCATGCTGAGTTCCTTCTCTGTGCCTCGATTTCCCCATCTGTGATGTGATGTGAGCTATAAAGTGGTTCCTTCCAGCTTTACATTAACATTAACAGCAACACTACTAAAAACAACAAAGATAATGAGTAGAAGAAGTAGCAGGAGGAACAATAGCTAACGTTTATTCAGTGACACAACATGCCAGGCACTGTACGAGGTGCTTTATGTTCAAGATATCATGCAATTCTCACAATAGCCACAGGGGTAGGAGAAACTATTGCTATCTGCATTTTACAGGGTGGTAAAACTGAGGTTTGCCCACTAGCATGCAGCTAACAGCGTTGAAGCTGGGAAAGGAACCCAAATCTGTCTTATTTCAGATCCCAGGGGCTTACCATCCCATAGAGGAGTCCCAGGTGGCGTAGTGGGCAGCGCCTGTGCCCAGCCCCTCCTCTCTGGTCCCCGTAGCCCCCTCTGTGTGCCCAGCCCAGGCACTGCCTTGTTGCTGCAGCCCCTACTCGCACCCGCCACTTTAGAGGACTGCCCTTGGGCGTTGGAGTCTCCTTGACCCCAGGCAGAGCCGACGTGCCTGGGTACAAAATGCCCAGCTCCTCTGCCTCCTGGCAAACATCGTCAGAGTCCAAGATGTTCTTTGTGCCCTAAAGTGCCCCAAGGGACCGGGCTGAGGCTGAGGCTCTTGAAATTGCTCCCTTGCCTAGCTCCTTCGCCTCCCCGCCCTGCTCCCCTCAACCCTGCAGGCTGCTCCTCTGCTCATTTTACAGAGGAGGACTTTGAAGCTTACGGAGGGAAGGGCTATTTCCAGCATTGCAGGGCATAAGTGAGGCTCTAAAATGAGGACCAGGCTACATGTTCCTCCAGAGACCACGAGTCGATATTCTGGTGACCACGATGTGCTGCCTACACCTAGGGGGCTACTGTTTTTGGTACACAAGAATACCCTGTATATGTGGCTAGGGCACACTGGTGACAGGTGGTGTCTGCCCTGACTGTACCGGTTGTTAACTGTTTCCAGTATTATCCCTGCCTATACTCCACACCTTTACGTGGCACGGCACATGGCTGTATATTCGGGGGGAAATGCAGATCGCCCTAGAAGACCTGGGGCAGATCGCTCTTGCCTCCTCTCCAGAGCCCCAGCACACAGCTCTTCCTTTTCCCTGCGGCAGCTCTCCCTCTGGCTGGATCTGCGGAACTATCTCTGCACAAGGGCTGCCTTTGGCACCAGGCTCATTTGCACAGTCACTGAAGAGTGGTTGAGGGCGATTAGGAACCAGGCACCGTGCTTTATGAAAACGACACTCTGAGAGGTCAGGGAGCTTGCTCAAGGTCAAGCAGCCTGTAAGTGCAGAGCTGGGATCTACATGAATATCTTTTGGGTCTCTCTTTGGGACACCACCCACCCTCCTTCCAAACGGGCCTTGGAGAAGATGAAATGCGCAAACTCCTGTCCAACTAGCTTTGGATCCCTCATGTGGATCTCCACTGGGGGCCTTTGCCTTTCAAAGGTGTAAATGACTCAAACCCCCGCGAATCCCTGGGGATGTCCAGAGCCTGTCCCCCGGGTGTCTGCGGAGTCCCAGAGGCTCACCATCTCCAGACTGCTCAGGCATCCCGTGCTGCCTGTGTTCAGCACAGAGAGGACCTCAGTGCAAATCCCGTCTTCTCTTTGCATTTCCCTGGGTGAATCCACTCACACCAAGCATCAGTGGGCAACGGAGACCTGGTTGGAGATTTCTGGGGAGACATTGAGGCATCGTTCGCGGTACAGCAGGAATCACCACACTTGAACGTAGATCGGCCATCTCGCCACTGTGGAATTTCACTGCTCCCTTAATTAATCCCAATCTATCTTCATCCTCCTGGCTCCTCACTCTTCTTCTAATCTCATTCTCCACTCTGTCCCCGCCCCTTTCCTAGGGGCAACTTCTCCCTTCCTCTGAAGACTTGGCAGCAGCCACACCCACCCTGGGGTGTAGTTGGTCGGGGGGGACCAGGGCTCCTCTGCCACATGTGTCTCCCAGGCTTTCCCCCAAATGCTGCTGGTGCTCTTTCAATGACACCTCCGCCTGTTTTCACACCTATCGCTTACGGCTGGGAGTGGGGGGAGAAAAAGACTGATCACACAGCTCTGTTTGCCCTTGAACCTGGCACATCCTGGGATCCACATTCTGCAAGCTGTAGTCCCAGCACAAGACACAGGGCAGGAATATCTACCCGCTGGTCCTGCCTTATGGATTCCTCAGCAACAAACCCCGACCTGAGCTCCCAGACTTCTCCCAACCCACCCCCCAGCCCCAGCCCCTTCTTCTCACTCCAAGAAAATCTTCTATTTGTGCTGATGTGAAAATACACCCGGACAGCTGTTGTACAAGTCCTCATTCTTCAACTGGCTCAACAGAACCTTTGGCAGTTGTTTCATTTCTGGGTTGATGCTGCTGCAGAGATGACAGACTGACACTTGGCATCAGAGCAGTGCTTTGGGATTCAGTTGAGAGAGATGAGGAGCTCATTAAGATGGATGGAAGTAGAGCGTGGGCCATCATTCAATCAGATTGTAAATTTGAAAATAATTGAGTCCTTATTTGCTGGCCAACATTTCAGGGGTTTATAAATAAATTATGAGGGAAGGAAAGTGATGATGACAAGCAGAATAATGACCATTGTATGGTCAACCACAGCAGCTATTATCTGTTCTATCTTGCAGACATAGATGCTGGGTATCTCATTTAATACACAGGATAACTGTGAAAGGGTGGAAGTTGGGAGCTGAAGCTCAGACTCATTGCTGCAAAGGAGCCTCTAAAACAGCGCCCCAAGCTATGATCCAGTAAGGAAGGTCATTATTAGCTTCATCTGTTAGATAGGAAATCGAGGCAAAGGAAGGTCAATCGATGTGGCTCAGGCCTCGCAAGTGGTAGGTGGTGGAGCCCAGGGCCACTGTGTGTGGCTGTTTTTGCCTGGCCAAGGAATCTGAAATATACCCGGTGCTCTGGTTAACAAGTCATCGGTGCGAGATGAGGCTGCCCTGGCCCAGAGGAACAAATCTTTTGTCCAGTTAATTAAAAGATATGATCTTTTCACCAAGCTGTGGGCCCCCAGGCCTGCATCTGCCCAGAGGGGTGGCATTTTCAGATTGGCGCTGAGGCTTGGTATAGGAGAGTGGCTCCTGTAGAACCAGAATTCAAACACTGCAGTCTGATTTCAGAGTTTGTTCTCTGAGCTCACAAAGCAAGGAAAAGCATTATTTTTACCTTGCCACAGACCCTTTTTATTAGCGTTCCCTCCACAAAGTGTACATTTTTATATGTTTTGCCCACCGTGTATGATAACATTGTAAAAACACATGATTTCTGTAGCTTCAACAAATAGGGGTTTGCTTTAGTCATGTAATAAGAAGCCCCGAGTTAGGTGATTTAGAGTAGGTACAAAGTCATCAAAGACCCAAATTGCATCCAGCTCCCTGATCTGCCTTTGTTAGGGTACGGCTTTCAGCCTCCAGGTCACAAGGTGGCTACTGCACATCCAGCTTTCACATATGAATTTCAGGCAGGAAACACTGAGAAAAAGCAAAGGAAAAAAAAGGAGCGAGCCAGTTAAGTTGATCCCTTTATATGAGGAAAATTGTAGCTTTCTCAGAAGTTCCATTTTTAAATCTCATTGGCTAGAACTGTATCCCATGGCCACTCCCAGTTGCAGAGAATTTGGGGAGATGAGGATTTTTAATGAGACTCATGACTACAGCAGACAAAACTGGGATTCTCTTAGTAAGGAGACAGGGGAGACTTGATTTCATGGGCTCCTGGCAATATCAGTCACACTCCAATAAAATGCACATATAAAGTAATATTTAACTTGTTTCCTCACCGTTATAAGACAAATAATACACAACTTCTAAGAAGGGCATTTTTGTTGACAAGTAATATCTAAGTCCATTTCTCCCCAGTGAGAGCCCGTGCTCCACACACAGGGCTGCGAAGCTGAGCTGTTCTCACCTGGCGATCACATATTCCAGCTTCTGCGTGGGTCCAGTGTTGTCTTCCCTCCAACATCCCCACCACCTGGTTTGGGGCCCTGTTATCCTCTCCCTCCTTCCTCTTTGTGCTTTGTACCTTCTGACTCCTCCACACTCTCCACTGCAAGGATGCTAAGGACCTGGGTTGGAGCCGGCAGCCCTTCCCACTGCCCCATGGCCATTGTACCCACTTCATGGGCAGCTCTCTGGGTCCAAACTCAGGGCCAAGGGCCCTCGCTCACTCCCCGGCCCACCAATTTGATCACTGGCAGTGGAGGCTACTAACCGGCATTCTCCAGCAGCCTGTTATAGCTCCAGCCAAAAGCATTCCCCAGGGTGCTTTAGCTAACCTGGGCAGTCTCATTGTGAGTAAACGTATGGCTTTCATCAGGCCTTTGCAAGTCCTGGGAAATAGCTCATAGTTCTCTGTAATCCTTTTTAGCCCAGTGCTCTCCAGTAGAACTTTCTGCGATGGTGAAAATTTTCTGTGTTATCCAATATAGTAACTACTAGCTACACAAGGCTATTGAGTGCTTGAAATGTGGTTAATATGACTGAGAAACTAAATTTCTAATTTTACTTCATTTTAATTTTAAAATTAAATAGCCACATGAGGTTAGTGGCTACCATACTGGATGGCACAGCTCTACAGGTTTTTTCTAGGGACTCAGGGGCACAAGTAGGAAATCACTGAGGTAGCTTGTTGAATCGAAAAACAAAACAAATACTCAAAACAACAACAAAAACAAAAAACCCACATATGAAATAATGAACCAGTAAATGGGCCAAAGGGCATCCACTGACTATAGGGCATTTTGGTGATTATTTGTTGAATGTCTGCTCTGTTCATGATCCTGTTTGGTCCTCTCAACAGCCAAGCAATAGCTATTTTATCCCCATTTGACAGATGAGAAAATTCCACCATGGAAAGGTTAGGTAACTTGCCCAGGCTGCATGGTACAGCCTAGATTCAAACCCAAGACTGTGTGACCTGGAAGCCCATGTGTGCTTTTCGCATTGTTCAGGCTTCCTTTCAAAGGACTTTCAACAACTCACTCCATCTTTACGTGGGGCTTTTGACAATTTACTTTATCACTGCCCTCCTGTCTTGATGGTAGGCTTTGCTACTATCAAGTCCAAATAACGGAACCGTCACTATCACAGAGGTTCGTTTTAGCGTACACACATACACGTGCACCCACACCGACACACCCACTTGCATGCACACAGATGGACACGCACGCTGCATAGACACAGACGCAGCTTGACTTCCCCCTTCAACCATCCGTCGTAGACTTATGCCTACCCTTTTCCCTAGTGAGAGGACTCCTGTAATAAGGGGAGTATTCCAGTACCCAGAACCAGTGATAGAGCAGTGGCCAGTTGTCTGAAAGAGACGTAGATCTCCTAAATACTGCCCTTTAGCAGGATCCTCCTGAGTTACTGGAAGTTTCCAAATGGAAAAGTGACTAAGGCCAGGAATCAACCAATCCCACATGTCTGCTGACTTATAACACGATCTGGTGCCCACCTGAGAAGTGCCTTCTCTCCCTGCGTGTTAGTGACTAGAAGGGCGATTACAGTACCTGCCCAGAAAACCAACCATTGATAGCGTCCTGGTCTGCGGGATCTATAAATGGACCCTGAAGAAGAACCTTTTCAAAGAACTCACATAGTTGGTGGAGTCTAAGGTCTGGGTGTTCCCTGAGCGACAGAGTCCAGGCCTTTGCTCTGCTCTGTCGGCTGGCCCAGCAGTCAGGGAACGACGGTGCAGCAGCTGGTGAAAATAATATGCAAGCACACCTCGCTTTATTGAGCCTCACTTTATTGCACTTTGCAGATATTGCATTTTTCACAAATTGAAGGTTTGTGGCAACCCTGTGTTGAGCAACTCTGTTGGTGTCATTTTTTCCAACAGCAAGGGGTCACTTCATGTCTCTGTGTCACATTTTGGTAATTCTTGCAACATTTCAAACTTTTTCATTATTATTATATCTGTTATGATGATCTGTGACGAGTGATCTTTGAATGTTACTGTTGTAATTGCTTTAGGATGCCACGAACTGCACCCATGTAATACAGTGAACTTAATCGATGAATGTTGTGTGTGTTCTGACTGCTCCTCCCACCGGCTGTTCCCCCATCTCTCTTCCCCTCCTTGGGCCTCCCTATTCCCTGAGACACAACAGTATTGAAACAAGGCCAATTAATGACCCTCTCAGTGTTCAAGTGAGAAGAAGAGTTGCAGGTCTCTACTTTAAGTCAAAAGCTAGAAATGATTAAGCTAGTAAAGAAGGCATGCCAAAACCAGAGATTGGTCCAAAGCGAGGCCTCTTGCACCAAACAGTTAGCCAAGTTGTGAACTCAAAGGAAAGGTTCATGAAGGAAATTAAAAGTGGTGCTTCAGTGAACACACAAATGATAAGAAAGTGAAACAGCCTTATTGCCGCTATGGAGAAAGTTTTAGTGGTCTGGATGGCAGAATAAACCAGACACAATATTCCCTTAAGCCAAAACCCAATCCAGAGCAAGGCCCCAACTCTCTCCAGTTCTATGAAGGCTGAGAGAGGAGAGGAAGCTGCAGAAGAAAAGTTTGAAGCTAGCAGAGGATGGTTCCCAAGGTTTAGGAAAAGAAGCCATCTCCATCGCATAAATTAAGTGCAAGATAAAGCAGCAAGTGCTGATGGAGAAGCTGCAGCGAGTTATTCAGAAGCTCTAGCTAAGATCATGGATAAAGGTGGCTACACTAACAACAGCTTTTCTTTGTTTTTTTTTTTAATTTCAGAATATTACGGGGGCACAAATGTTTCAGTGTAGATGAAATGGCCTTTTATTTCAAGAAGATGCCATCTAGGACTTTCATAGCTAGAGATGAGGAGTCAATGCCTGGCTTCAAGTCTTCAAAGGACAGGCTGACACTTGTTAGGGGCTAATGCAGCTGGTGACTTTAAGCTGAGTGCTCTTTTACCATTCCAAAAATCCTTGAGCCTTCAGGAATTATGCTAAATCTACTCTGCCTATGCTTTATAGAAGAACAGCAAAGCCTGGATGACAGCACATCTGTTTAAATCATGAGTTACTGAGTATTTTAAGCCCATGGTTGACACCTACTGCTCAGAAAAAAGATTCCCTTTCAAAATATTACTGCTCATTGACAATATAACTGGTCACCCAAGAGCTTTGATAGAGACGTTCAAAGAGTTTAACATTGTTTTCCTACCTGCTAACACAACGTCCATTCTGTAGCCCATGGATCGAGGAGTAATTTAGAATTTCAAGTCTTATGATTTAAGAAATAGATTTCGTAAGGCAATGGCTGCCATAGATTGTGATTCCTCTGATGGATCTGGGTAAAGTAAATTGAAAACCTTCTGGATAGGATTCACCATTCTAGATGCCATTAAGAACATTGTGAGTCATGAGTGGAGGTATCAAAATTAACAGGAGTTTGGACGATGTTGATTGAAACTGTCATGGAAGACTTCGAGGGGCTCATGACTTCAGTGGAGGAAGTAGGTGCAGATGTGGTGGAAGTAGGAAGAGAACTAGAACTAGAAGTAGGGTTTGAAGAGGTGGCTGAATTGCTGCAATCTCATGATAATACATGAATGGACTTGCTTCTCATGGATGAGCAAAGAAAGTGGTTTCTTGAGATGGAATCAACTCCTGGTGAAGATGCTGTGAACACTGTTGAAACGACACCACAGGATTCAGAATATCATATAAACTTAGCTGATAAAGCAGCAGCAGGGTTTGAGAGGACTGACTAGTATTAAAAGAAGATCTCTTGTGAGTAACATGCTATCATCTTGCATCACATGCTACAGAGAAATCTTTCATGACAGGAGAAGCCAATCGATGTGGCAAACTTCATTGCTGATTTATTTTAAGAAATTGCCACAGCCACCCTAGCCGTTAGCAACCACCACCCTGATCAGTAAGCAGCCATCAACAATGAGGCAAAGCCCTTCACCAGCAAAAAGATTGGGACTCACCCAAGGCTCAGATGATCATTACCATTTTTTAGCAATAAGGTATTTTTAAATTAAGGTACGTACATTGTTTTTTTAAGACTTAATGCTATTGCACACTTAATAGACTACAGAATAGTGTCAACATAACTTTTATGAGCACTGGAAAACCAAAAAATTCACGTAACTCACTTTATTTTGCAGTGGTCTGGTGCTGACCCTGCACACCTCCGAGGTGTGCCTGTGATTGGGGATTCTGGAAAGGACAGTAGACTGCCGTGATTCCAGCTCAAATGACTATGCCTCTCCTGTTCTGACATGCATAGCCCATCTCCTTCCCTTTGAAAGAGGATTTTGAGCATCATGAATCTTGCTTTCTGTAACTCCAAATGGGAAAAAGTTAACCCAAACTGTCCTTGAGGAAATAGGTCAAACACCAGATCGGACACTGTAATCCAGGCACTGTTAGTTGCTGTAATATATATACTCCAAAAGCTCAGTGACTTACACCATAGAAGTTTATTCTGCCCTCGCATGAAGTCTACTCAAAGGTAGGGCAAGGATGGGAATGGGCTCTGCCCTCTGCTCTACACAGTCATTCGGGGACCAAGCTGATGGCGGCTCTGCCATCTTCAACAGGTGGCATCCAAGGTTGCTCAGGACATTGGGGTCCAGCCAGCAGGTAGGGGAATAGAGAGAATGCAGGCTCACATAGCGGGTTTTTAGGGGCCAGGCATGGATGGGGCACACATCGCATCTGCTTGCACCCCGTTGGCAGTACTGAGCAGCATGGCCCCAACTAACTATGGGAAATATAGCCTGGCAGTTGTCCCAGGGTGAAAGGAAAACAGATTGGGTTAACTGCTGGTTAGACTTTGCTATAGACTTTAATCCCGCAGCTATCAGACAAGATTAAGAAAAGAGATCTGTGCTTTTTGTGAATAATCCACTTCATGGCCAGGGTAAGTTTTTTTTGTCAGAGCGTTGCTTTATAGTCTGCTTGGGATGTAAGTAAAGAAAACGACAGGAGGGAGGGTCTGGTAACATGAACTGGGAAAGATCTGATTATTGATTGGGCTCTGTATATGCCAATCATGTCTGCTCAGCAAATCATCTGAAATAAACCAGAAGCTGGTGGCATCAACAGGTAGTAAATAATGTGTCTTTCAAGTCACAGCGTTGCTATTTCCCCAGTTTCACCTCCTGGCACTAGCCCTCTCACACTCCGGTTTCTAGGCATATGTGCCTTTTGGTTTTCTGAACTCTCATGTCGCCTGTACTCAGTGCCTTTGCATGGCTGTATCCATTTCCTAAAATGCTCTTAGACATCCCGATGCCCCACTCACCTCAAGCATGAGACAGGTGACATTCCAGTTTTTTCAAGTAGTTGCCTCCCCGGGACTCTACCTGAGAGGGTGGACTCGGGTTCTATTATTAGGAAATGCTCCCTGTGGGTTAAGGTTTTATCTCTTTATGTTCTGGGTAAAATGCTATTTATGCCTACAGCCTACCTAATGTGTATGCCTTGTAATAATTTTAATATAGAAATTAAAGAGCAAAAGTTAGCCAGTGTTGTGCTTTCATTATCCAAAATTCCTGGGCATTGCTTTTTCTTTGTTTCATGCCATTTCCTTTCAGTGAGAGATCGGCTTAGCACATTTATTTGCTTTGGATAATAATAGGGTTTGTTTATGTGGCGTGTGTGTGTGTGTGTGTGTGTGTGTGTGTGTATGAATGTCTATGCCATTTAAAAAATTGTGCCTGGGCCAGGTTGGTGCTTATAGAAGTCTAAGATAAATAATGCTTTTGGTTAAATTCACCCTTTACACTGGCAAGTTATTTTCATCTCAGACCACACTCCCTGCTGCTTTAATTTTTGTATAAATTTGCCCAATGGTGTTTCTGGCCAGAGCTCTTTTTAGTGAAGGTAGAACAAATCAGAAGTTTTACCACAGCAAACAAATATTTATTGAATACCTACATTTTCTTATTTAAGTCCCCTTTAAACCCTGTGAGAAGGCATAATATTTTCCCTGTTTTTTTTTTTTTTTTGAGACAGGGTCTTGATGTGTTGTCCAGGCTAGAGTGCAGTGGCATCATCATGGCTCATTGTAGCCTCCAACTCCTGGGCTCGAGCAATCATTCTGCATTAGCCTCCTGAGTAGCTGGGACTACAGGTGCTTGCCACCATGCCCAGCTAATTTTTTAAATTTTTTGTAGGGAAGGAGGCTTGCTATGTTCCCCAGGCTGATCTCCAACTCCTGGGCTCAAGCAATTCTCCCACCTTGGCTTCCCAAAGTGCTGGGATTACAGGTGTGCCCGATTTTCCCCGTGTTTTAATCTTTGTTCTTCTGTGAACTTTCTCTGGCCATCCTTAATCCTTTCCCATCTCCTCTGAAACCCCAGTCCTATCGTAAAGCAGTGGAATATCGCGTATTTCCTTGTGGCAATGATTTGAGCTGTGAGTTGTGCTTTTTTCTCCATTCTTACTCAGACCACCAAAAATGAAGATGCTAGTTTACCTGAGACTAACCTCAAAGGAGACACTGTGAGTGTCAGATAAAAGCCACCAAACAGGCCATCCAGAATGGCTAGGTCCCCCATCCTCCCCTCCCCCATCTCCTCAGGGCACAAGTGGGGCAATCTTGCAGGCAGACAGGGGACACTGGGAGGTCATCCTATCACTTCTTGGCCTTTTGGCTAAGATCAAGTGGAGAGGTCATCAAGTGGAAGGGTTGGGGCCTCAGGCTTTCCCATGAACAGTGGAGATCCCAGAGCCTGCTCGGGTGCCTGCTCCCCTGCCTGGAGCCTGAGTGCAAGCAGGTGGCTCGTACTCGCGCCCGGAGAGCAGGGCACAGCTGCAGTGGCGGGAGAGCCGCAGAGAGAGGTGTGTGCCCAGGAATGACCCACGCTCCCGCCACGTGGACTGGCAGGGTTGCTGTGGCAGGGCTGTTCCCGATATTCCACCCCTCCTAGAGCCATTCCCTATGCCCTGGGACTTTGGAGTTTTTCCCGCGAGAGGCGGGGTCTCTCCCGCTACCCGTGGGTGTGGGCGTGGCCATGTGACTTGCCTCCGCCAATGGGGTGTGGGCAGGAGCAGCTGGGCCCCATTTCTGAGCCCGGAGCTTGGGAGGCGTCCAGCGTTTCCGGGAGAAGAGCCGAGAAGAGCTGGGACGGCCAGGGAGCCTGCCTTTGCAACAAGGTGAGAGACACGGGGAGCAAACCCAGCAGGTGCCCCGCACCCCTGACGCCCGGGGCAGGGCCGTGCAGCTGGGTTGCAGACCTGGATAGAAAATGCTCATTCCTGCTGTAAGACACCTAGTTCGGGGTGGTCTGTCAGGCAGCATTGTTGCTGCAAGAGGTAACTGATACAGGTCGTAAGGGCCTGGCGTGAGCCGGACTTCGGCAGGGGCAGGGCTGCCTCGCCGCCCCGGGGCGCATCTCCCCAGGTGCCACGGAACACGCTCCCGGCCCCTGTGCTCCAGTCTTCGTGCGAAATCCCTTCTTCCGAGGCCCGGGCCTCTCTGTGGCTCCTCCATCCTCCACCTCTTCTCCTGGCTGCTGTTCTTCAGCCTCCTGGTCCCTCCTCACATCCTGGAAGGTCCTGACTCAAGGGCTTCCTTGCCACGTTCACCCCAACATTGTCTTGAAGGACTTTGATGCTTATGAGGCTGGTATTTCCGGCACTTTCTTCTCATATTTCACCGGTTTTCTCAAATTCCATGATCTGTGCCTCCATCCCCTTCAGCTACCCACTCCCACCTCCACAGTGTGGATGCTGGCTGCCTCCCTCCCTCCCTGTATGCCAGGCCCTCCACCGGAGCTTTGGGAAGAGAATAGTGATAAAAATAGACTGCCGTAGTCATTTAGGTTGTTATAACAAAATACGCTAGACTGGTGGGCTTATAAACAACAGAAATTTATTTCTCATAGTTCCAGAGTCTGGAAAGTCCAAGATCAAGGTGCCAGCAGATTCGGTGTTTGGGGAGGGCCCACTTTCCGGTTCCTAGATGGTGCCTTCTAGCTGTGTCCTCACATGGCGAAAGGGGCAAGGTCTCTTATAAGGACACTAGCCCCATGAATGTGGGCTCCACTCTCATGACTTAATCACCTTCCTCAGACCCCACCACCTAACACCATCACCTTGGGGGTTAGGATTTCAACATATAAATTGGGGGTGGGGTGGGCTGCACAAACATTCAGACCATAGCCCAGACACAGTCCTACCTTCGAGGAGCGTGCAGTCTCTTCCATCTCTGACCTCTGGGACCCAGGTGTGACTACAGTCTTTATTCTTTCAGTTCTCTTGCTCCTTTCCTCCTCTGACACCCACTCACTAACGTCAAGTTCTGAGCCTTCTCCCAGCCCTTGGAGTACAAAGCGCATTGTTCCAACCATTCCCACATTTGGTTGCACAGTCATCTTTCAAAGCATGTTGTTAGTCCGTTTTGTGCTGCTGTAGAGGAGCGCCTGAGGCTGGGTAATTTATAAAGAAAAGAGGTCTGTCTCATGGTTCTGCGGATCACACAGACATGGCGCCAGCATCTGCTTCTGGCGAGGGCTTCAGGGAGCTTCCAGTCAAGGTGGGAGGCAAAGGGGGAGCAGGTGTGTCACACGGTGAGAGAAGGAGCAAGAGAGGGAGGAGGTGGTGCCAGGCTCCTTTAAACAACCAGCTCTCAAAAGTTGTGAACTAATAAAGCCAGAACTCACTCATTATCTCGGGGAGGGCACCAAGCCATTCATGAGGGATCTGCCCCTCATGGCCCAAAGACCTCCCAGCAGATCTCACCTGCAACACTGGGGATCAGATTTCAACATGAGATCTGGAGGTACCAAACATCCAAACCATATCTGCATGTAATATTGATAATAATAAAATTATCGTAAATAGCTAACCGTTATATAGTGCTTAAGGGTTATGCCATGTCAGCACTGGTCCAAGATGTTTATATATTGATGTATCATTAAATCCTCATAAAACCCTCTGAAGTAGATATTATTTTAGTATATTTTATTATATTTAGTAGATTTTATTGATGAGGAAATTGGCGTAGGAAGAGCTTTAGTAATATACCAAAGGTCTCACACCTAGGAAGTGGCAGAGCCAGGATTTGAACTCAGGAAGCCAGACTCATCGCCACTGGACTAGATTACCTGATGATAATGGCTCTTACTGTCTCTGTCTCACTGACAAGCAACCCGAAGCTACTAAGGCGAGGAGGCTTGCTTGAGCTCACACATAAGTGGCAAAGCTTCGACCAGAACTCAGGCATCGCTCCCCTTTAAAGAAAACAGCCCTGGGGTATGTCAGTGACTCAAATTAGTTTCCTGGGATTGATTACTTTCCTGGCTCCTACCGGGAATGGGCCTTGTTAGGAATCCATGAGTAAGGGGTGGTTCTGCAGGGAGGGTTGAGGGAAGGCAGTTGGCTGCAGGGTTGGATTTGAGGCATGGTTGGGGGGCTGATCTTAGGGAGACAGCCTGGGGGAGAGGCCCAGAAAGGAAGGGGTGAGGTCAGGGTAGCATCAGTCTCAAGCAAATCATCTGAGTAGGTGTTGGGGGCGGGGGGCGTGCTGCAGGAGTCATGCAAGCTCTCCTCACCTCTCTTCCAAGTAGGAACAGTGCGGCTGAATAATTCTGATGAAGAAGGTGGTTTTATCTTTCTCAGGAAGCTTGGAAACACTTAAAACCCATCTTGCATTAAAGACCTCTGAGGCTTATCCTATTTGAATTAGAAAAATGCATGGGGTCTCCAGCCTGTGAAATCCCAAAGGAGCCTGAGTTCTCCTTCCCGGCTCTTCTCCTTGCCTCTGTAATGTGAACTACAATCATCAGACAATACTCGGCATTTATCTACCCAGAGCGTTTTCTTCTGGTTTTTTTCTTCCCCCTTCTCAAGGAGCTCAAAGCTATTAATAGAGATGATGGCGGTAATTCAGAAGGTTCTAGTTTGCTTTTTATTTTTATTCGGGTCATAAAATGATGCCTTGTACAAAAGTTAAGGACAATCAGAAATAATGCTAAAGAATTTGTGAATCAGGAGGTTCGGTTTAAATCTCCTTGTTATGTCAGTTGAGAAAAAGGCAGGGCTAGTCAGCGACAGATCCTCTGTGCTTTATGAACGAGGGTTGCGCGTTTTCTTTCCGGCATCCACCATGAATGTAATTGCTGTGTCATTCTTTGTTTAAAGCTCCTTCTACCTACTAGATTCTAAGCGTGATGAAGACAGAACCTCTCCCTCTTGTTTACTGCTCCTTCCCAGTGTCTGGCTTGTAGAGTTTGATCCATAAATATTTGTTAAATGTGAATAAGCAGATGAATGGATGAAGCCAGATGAAATCACAGCTGGCGATGCCGGTGGAGTGCGTCTCTCCCTCTCCCCCTCTCCCGAGTTTCTGTGCTTGGTGCTGGACATGATTAATACAGTATTCCAGGAAGGAAAGTGCTTCTTTGTGCTTAGGTGGGCTCGGGAATCAGCGTGCCGGAGTCTTGGCAGCACGTGCCCCATGGCAGGAGCAGGAAGCTGGGCCGGGTGGGGCAGTAGCTGGGGAAATGGGCCTGGCCACAGAGGCTGGCTCCAGAAAGCACAGCTGGGAAGCCCGGGCGGAGGGCCTGCATCCATCTCAGACTCAATTTTGGCAGTGGGGCTTATCGAAGAAGCCAGACAGATGGGCAGCAAAGAGCGGAGGGGATAACAGGCTGAACCACATGGGCTTTGGTGGAAATTATGGGTGAGCGGCCCACTGGAGTGGGAGAGGCAGACCTGGTTCCAGATGGGAACAGACCACACACCCGAGGAATGCCACGAGGACGCTATAAAGGGCCTGGGGTCTGGTGAGTCCCAGATTTTGAGAGGCATTGGGATGTAATGCATGTCACCCAGATAAACCGGAATGTGTATCTGGGCAGAGCACAGAGACTGCTAGAATGGCTGTGGCTTGGGGACCACAAGGTTCTCACCTGCCCTGTGATTCCAGGGTCTGGTTGGTCATAGCAACCTGGTGGGCTTGGTTGGGCTTCAGGATCCTGAGTTTGATGAATATAACCTAAATCTAAATTATAAAATTATACAGAAGTAAGGGATTAGAACTCTGTGACCTCCTTCTTTTGCGAGTGGCTAAGGCCTGACCTTGAAGATGAGGGCCATAATTTTACTGTGCTAAAGGGAACTGGTTTCCATTCATGAGGCTAGGGTAAGCTTCAGAGGAGCTGTGATGTGGAGACGGGGTTCCAAGGCCTGGGCCAAGAATGACGGATGTGAATTAAAGATAGAACAGCTTGGGGTGGGCCAGGAAGACCCTAATGCAAGCTGGAGGGAACTTCAACATTTTATGCAGGATGACGGTGTTGTATCATGTCTAAGGGGGTAATGCAGGGTTGGAAATACTAGAATGAACAATGAGGACCAGCCCTCGAGGATGGCCTGGCTATGGGAAATGAAAGAAGAACAGGCAGTCCATGGCCAAGTCCTTGTACAATCGGATGGTAAGATTGCTGCTGCCTAGTGCGTAGTGGGTGGGGTGAAAGGTGGGGAGGGGAGGGTTCCAGAACCTCACCCAGGTGGATAATGGGGAGAGTGCTCAAGTAGGAAACAATGCTCTTCCTTGCGGGATATTCTAGTCCCAGATACAAATGGAAGCCATTCCCCTTATCCATGGTGCATAGATGGATCTTTCACTCATTGCCTTCTGCAGACACAGAAGCATCCACTAGCTGCCAGGGGATACCAGATTTTACCTGGTGTTTGGGTAGAGCAAATGGGATGACCCCTGCTTGCCTTCTCCTCTCCCTCTGTCTCCGGGTAATGACGAATGGTCTCCCTGAAGCCTTTCCTGCCAAATCCAGTCCTCATTTGGTAATCTCTACCCCTATCCTGCTCATCTTTTATGTAACCCATATGACCTTGAGATGCTCTGTAAATGCTCCACAACCTACCCAACGGAAACCAATTTCTCCAGGTTTCAGAACATTCCGGGCCTGCATTATGCTCCAAGCTTATCTCTTCTCAGCCCCTTGTCATGCCCTGCATTGCAGCCATCTTGGAAGCCACTTTGGGTGCTCTCAGCCTCACCTGTCTACCTGTCTTCAGGGCTATTTGCTCTGGCCCCAGGGCCCCCATGGAGATCAGCTCTGGGTGGCAGAGTCTGCTGCATGGCTGTGTGGCCTGGCAGTCAGACAGGGCCCTGTGCTTTGAAGAGCTCCATGCTTGGTTTAATGCTCTGCCATAGCTGTTTTAAAATTTTCAATAATTCTTGAACATGGGGCCCTGCATTTTCATTTTGCCCTGGGCCCCAGCTGGTCCTGTTCTATGTGTTTGACCAACTTCACGCTAGTTCAACCTGACTGCGTCTCACCTGTGTCCATCCCTGCGAGTCTCTTGCCTCAGGCCCTGGAGCTTCCCTGTTGAAGCCGAAGTATCAGGTACCTTGAGACACTGAGGCATTGCTTATGCCCCCTTGGGGTGAACTCTTGACCAATGGGATGTAGGATTTGAGGGGTAAATTCCTCTTCTCTCTTGCCCACTTCCTGAGATGCACTTGACATGGCTTCATAGGGGATGGTCTTGCAAGGTGGAGCAATCAGTTGTCCGTGGTGGTGGCCAGCGCAGTAGCTAGCACACCCGACTGGCTGCCCTCCTTCCCTGATGTGTACCCCTTTCTGGTCTCTCCAGCTTCTGAGGTTCCAGTCCCTACTAGAGAAGAGGAACTCACCGATGATAGCTATGCTATTTTCCTAATGTTTTTTAGGCCAGGTCACTGAGGGCAAGTCTTGGGAGAAAGGTCCTGGCAATCCTGTCCGTGCACAGCCTTCCCCGGTGCCATGCAGGTGTGTGATGTCGTAGACTACAGTGTGTGCTGCTTAGCAGCCTGGTCCCCGTCCAGGCCACTCTGCCTGGGTTCAAGTCCTGTCTCCACCACTTAGTAGTCCCAACGGTATCACTTTTGGCATGTCACTTGACCTCTGTAATCTCAGGTTTCTCTACAGACTGGAGATGATAATAGTACCCTCCTCAAGAGGTTGTTGGAGATTGAATAAATCTCATTAAAAATTAGCACAGGGACTGGCACTGGGGAGGTTTTCATCTGCAGGTTAACCATTATTATCATTCCTGTGTGCTGGGCGAGACTTTCCGCTCAAGGCTGAGACACCGGCCCCGGGTACCGGGCCCTGAGACGGCTGCGTGCACAGGTTCTCTGTCTAAAGGAGGGAAATGGGAGAGGTGTGATAAACATGGGCTTTGGGGATGGACAGATGTGACTTCAAACACCAGCTCTACCACATATGGGCAAGTTGCCTGCAGTCTCTGTGCCCCAGTCTCACATGGAGACCAGAAGGAGTTAGGTTTTAGGGGTGTTTTTGGCCAAAAATTCTCCTTGCCAGTCACAAAATTTATTCTTTTCCGAAGACATTCAGTAAAAGATTTGGAACAGCAAGAGACAGACATTTATTAGAAAGTGTTTTATTTAAAACAAAGTCTTTGTTTTTCACTCAACATCCTATTAAGTAAAAATCTATGAGTAATATTAGCAGCCCTCTGTGCTGGTGAAGTCTTCCTGATCTGAGCAGACCTGGGGACCTCTCCCCACTTTGGGCGGGTGGTGGGGATGGGGCTTTGATGCCCGGGGGATGACAGATGCTTCTCAGATTTTTAGTAGCCCCACCTCCTTCTTTAGATCCAAGATGACTGACAGTACGGATAGCCAGTTACACCTTGGGTTTATTATTGGAGTCCCCTGAGAAGCACGGCTTCCTTTATTCTTACATTTCATTCTCAAATTGTTTGTTATAACTTATAGAAATTATCTCCTGGGAACAAAATGGCTTAAGCTCTCCTAGAATCCATGTGCCCATTCTATGTATTCAGAGATGAAGGACGGATGTCATATGTAAATGGCGAAGAAGGTTTTTAGCAGAATGTCAGCACTATCCCGAATTTCCTTTGGCACAAAAATCTGCTTAATAGGTGGGATGGTAGCAACAGTAAGAATGAGAAGAACAAATAATAAAAACAACAGCAACTGCTCTGTATTGACCATGTACTTTCATTATTTTTTTATTCATTATATATGTTGGGCGTTACCGCCCTTATATTAACAAATAAGAAAACCAACTCTGAGAGGTTAAGTAATTTGCCAGAGATAGCACAGGATTTAGTAGCAAATAGCTAAGGTGAGAGTCATATCTGGGTTCCATCTATTCTCTTAACTTTTCCTCTTGGCTCTTACACCATTTTGCCTCTTTTGTCACAGGGATCCGAGGAGATGGGTACACAGTGTTCCACACCTAGTAGGATGATGGTAAATATTAGTTTCCTTCTTCTTTTTTCCATCTTCCTTCCTTCTCCAAGGTCATTGTCATTCAGTCCCACCACTCCCCCTTTGATACAGACCTTAGCTGTCCCTGTTGAAACATCATGTTCCAGACCTAGTCTTTCAAAATAAATCATTTATTTCCCATTACTGTCTTCCCAGAGGGTCCCAAGTTCTCCCTTGCTCCGGCTCCCTTTCCCCGTGACCTCCAAACTTGCAGCCGTAGCCCCATTGTCTTCCGATTGCTGGAGGCTACTGGTTTTGGCCGCTCCATCATTTCTGCTCTGCTGGGCATCAAGGCAAAAGTGGTTTCTTCTTCAGACTCCTGGGCCAGCAAACACACATCTCATGCTGGAGCATTAGGCAGCTTCCAGGGCGTCTTACGCACTGTGGCTTTGTGCCTGCCAGCGGTAGTGTCCACGGCTGACCTACATCCATTTTCCTGATATGTGCAGTGACCACAGTATAAGGTATAATCCCAGAGAGCCCAGGAAGAGCAGAGAGGAAGAGTGGCTGAGAACAATGACTTTGCTGGTAATAACATTTCCTGAGAGCCTGCTGTGCGCTATGCTAACAGTGGTAGTAGTATTATTTCCACTAATACTCTAGAGCTAAGTGTTTTATTTACACGAATTGTCCCATCAAATTCTCAAAATAACACCATTCAATTGGTACTTTTGTTTCCATGCTGGTCACCGTCAGCACTGAGAACAGTGCCTGGCAAACGGAAGGAACTCAGTCCACATTTGCTACATCTCGAATGGGTCTCCCCTTTCATTGAAACCAGAGGGGTTAGGTACTTGCTTCAGGTCACACAGTGAGCGTAGATTTTAACCCAGGGCATCTGAATCTAGAGTTTGTTCTCTCTACCGCTATGCAGTACTGTCTCCTGTTAACGAGAAGCTAAATGAGAGGCAGGAAGTCTTCGTAGGACAAGCCCTAAACGTCCAGGCAAGACCTGGATTTGAGTCCCACCTTTGCCACATTTAAGTTTGTAGCAAATCCCTTAGCTTTCGATGACAGACACCGTTCATTGGCCGGTCCCCTTCTGCCTGGCTGTCTCTGCTTACAGAGGGTGAATTGTGTCTCCCCCACCCGCACCCCCTGTTCACATGTTGAAGTCCCTCAGGATGGACTCATCTGGAGATAGTCTTTACAGAGGAAATCAAGTTACGATGCGGTCATTAGGGTGAGGCCTATTCCAATATGACTGATGTCCTTATAAAAAGGGGGAATTTGGACACAGGGGCACGAAGAGAGGGACAATGAAGTGAGGAGACACAGGGTGAAGACAGCCACTTACAAGGAGAGACGCCCAGAGCTCACCCTCACAGGCCTCAGAAGAAGCAACTCTGCTGACCCCGATCTTGCACTTCCCAGCTCCAGAGCTGGGAGACAACACACGTCTGCTGTGTAAGTTCCACGTCTGGGCTACGTCGTTGCCTGCAGCGGTCCTAGCAAATAATCCAGGTAGGAAAAGAACCTTGCACATTGCCTTGCAGCTAGAGCTGACCCTGTGACCCGCTGATGAAACGTGAGCAGAAAGGATGGCAGGAGGGTTTCTGGGAGCGTTTGCTTCCTGAGAAAAGGGGCTGATGTCACTGGTGCAACCCTTTCCCTTATCCGGCCTTGACTGTGGAGGTGATATTTGGGTCATTTTATGATTGAAAGAGAAAGGGAGAGAATGACAGAGACGCCAGCCTTGCCGCCATTGCCCAAGCCAAGGGCACATACCCACCTACTTCTAGGAAAAAAACAGAAACAAAACCCTTATTTTGTTAAACCACATGGGGCAGGCCAACTGTTGCTTGCAGCTGAACAATTCCTGCTATCCTCCGGAACGAGCTTCCTCTTCGACAGGGTGAGGATGATCAGATTCACAGGGCTGTTGAACAGATGAAATGAGAATCTCCATAAAATGGGGCTTGCAAATGGTAAAACACCATGTAACTGTGAGTTATTGTCACAATATACAAAAACCTCCCCAAAGCTATCGTTTCCATTTAGAGCTTATTCCCAGCCCCTGACTCATAAAGCCCTGTGTCGGTTCCCCACCAAGGAGCCAGATGGGCTGCAAGACATTTCGTTTCCAGTCGGTTAGCATGATTATTGTTTAAAGGTGGAGAGAGGCCTAGAGATCCTTTGGTTCAAATGCCTGATTTTATGGATGGGGAAATTGGGGCCCAGAGAGGCTGAGTGACTTGACCAAGGTCACAGAGCAAGCCCTTGGCAGAGTCAGACCTTGAATCCAGGTGTCTTTGGAACTCAGAGCAGGGCTCCTCCCTTAGGGAAACCAGGTGGACTCTGAGACTCATGAGAGTCTGTATCTAAGGGTCGATTGGTTAAAACACTTTTTTGATTTAGGGCCTGTGTGAAGCTGTCCTGTCGTGTGTCAGGCACTGTGCAAGCACTTTACAAACATTATCTTGAATGTTTAATGATTGCTGTTAACACAACGATGTAGGTACTGCCACCCCATTTATATGTACGAGAGGGGGTGCGATTAAGCCACTTTTCCTAGATCAGCCACTTAATCGGTGTATGATGGCAACTTTCTCCTGACCACGTGATAAAAGACCTGCAGTTTGGTTTAATTCAGGTCGGTGAGTCTCCGATTCTGGCCGCCTTGCTGGGCACCGGGGATACAGCAGTGAACGAGACAGTGTCCCTGCCCTCGAGGAGCTGACAGCTGAGAGAAGCATCGCCAAGCGGCTGTGTGGTGCAGTGGTTATGGGCACAAGTGCCGGAACCAGGCAGGCTGGGCTTGAGTCCTGGCTCTGCCACTTACTGGTTGTGTGACTTTGGGCAAAGTACTTTATCTCTGTGTGCCTTGGTTTTTTCATCTGTAAAATAGGGATAATAGTAAGACCTCCCTCACAGATTGCTATAAGGATTAAAGTGGTTGATACATGCCAACTGTTGAGGACGCCACACATTTTGGCTATTATTATTGTTTTTCATTTATTCACTCTGCACCTACGTGTTCCTCTACCCAACCTGTCTTATCTCCAAGAGTTCCTTGCCTAGGCCTGTCTGTTTCAGAGCCTGTTTGGTCATCTTGGATGGGTGACAGTCTCTCCGCCCTATTCAACTGGCCTTTATTGGACGGCTCTAGGGAGTGAGGCACTGGAAGTTGTCACCTACTTTTGGCAGAGTAGAAAGAGGGTGGTCTTAAAATTGAGGAGTCTGTGTCCCTGCAGTGCTGGGGGTGGTGGGCTTTGGGCAAGCCCCAGCCCCTCCTCCCACTCAGCTCCTCAGCAGGAAGATGATCTGTGGCAGCGTGTTAACAGCAGCCCACCTATTTGTAGAGTTGTTAGCCTGAGACGTCCGAGGACCTGGAAGCTCTGAAGGAGACTGGCACCACAGTGCAGGAACCCTGTACAGATTCCAGGGAGGCAACACACACCAAGGGCTCAGCACGTAACGATACCAGTCTCCCTCTTCTTTTCCCCAGTCTAGGAGGTTTGTAGGCATTATCTCATTTGCATTTATATTTTAAACTTTTATATATATTTATATGGCTCCAGGAGGTTGATATTATCATCCTTTCCCCTCTTTCCCCTAATAATGCATCTGAATGTCACAGACTTTAAGTAAATAATTTGAACCCGGTTCTGTTTGGCTTCAAAGCCTTGGTGCACAATTGCTCCACTGGACCTCTCGGTTCCTGCAGGTCTCTGCTTTTGGCTTCTGTTGGGCTGCAAAGCCAGGTATTATTATAGCATCATAATTAATACCTTTTATGTATATGCACATGCATGTATTTCTATCCATCCACACACTTAATGAGCCCTTGAGGGGGTGTGTGTGGATGGCATGCCCTTTATTCCCTAGGGGCCATGCCATGCAGAAATGTCACCAGGACACCAAATTTCAATGTCTTTGCAAAGGACTAGGCCACAGCCTCATTGGAGGGGATTTTTTTCTCCAGTTCTTTTTTTTTTTTTTTTCCCATGGTTATGTTCAGGCTGTGTTTTACAGTTTGAACACCTCCTTTGTGTTCATTATTTCATTTGATTTTCATTATAGCTGATGAGGCAGACAGGAAGGCATCACTTTTACTTTTCAAGGGAGGAAACTTAGCACCCAGAGAGGCAGAATGACTTTCTGGGGTCTGTGCAACTTCTTTTGGGATATATTGCAAATGGAATCCAAATCTCCTAGCCAGTTTGGAGCACTCTTCCAGAGCAAACGGCTTCTCCAAGTCAGGGTTGAGAAGCAAGACTTTGTCTGATAAAAGGATATGTTTTCTTTTTTGTATGGACTTTATTCATTTCTCTCAAACGTGCCAAGGATTTCTCTCCAGCTTCTCTTCTAAACACTCCTTTTAGTTAAAGGAGCAGCTGGCTCACTGGCATAAGTGCTTGGAGACCAAGGGTGCTGGGTCATGGTGGTGGTGATGATGACGACAACCACTTTGTGACCCCACAGAAAGCCCAGATCTCCCCCAGGGTTCTGTTTCTTATCAGGAAAATGAAGCCATTAACCTAGGATGCTCATCAGAGTGCCTTGAGATTGTAACACAACGTTGGGTGCTGGAGACAGGGACTGTCCTACAGAACTTTAGATGAATGGAACAAATGAAGGGAAGGACAAAAGAAGAAGCACCCTGATCTCTGTGACTATAACCTCTTCATAATAATAGCTCACATTTACTAAGTGCTTTATATGTTTCCATTTTAGATTCCCATTGTTCATGCTGCTTTATAGGAAATCAATTGACTTTTGTGTGTTAACCTTGTATCCTACAATAATGCTATAATTGCTTATTAGCTCCAGGAGCTTTTTTGTTGATTCTTTAGGATTTCCTACAGAGGCAATCATGTTATCTGTACATATAATACATATAAATATGGTGGTAATGTTTAATTTTCATAAACAATGCTAAGAGATTGGCTTAATAATTATTCTCATTTTATGGATGAGGTCACTGAAGTACAGAGAAGTTTATAATTTGATGAAGCCCATGCGGCTAAAAGGTGGGAGTGACGCAGGGGGTGTCCCAATGAAGGGAGGAAAGCCCCCTGCACTTGCCAGGTGGGTTCTTGGCTTCGCGCAGGAAAGAATTCAAGTGTGAGCGAACTTGAGACATAAAGTTTATTGAGACAGAGACAGACAACAGATCCCACCCCACAGAGAGAGTAGCAGTCCTCTCCTAAGCAGGAGGGGACCCCTTATGGGGCAATAGTAACATTTTTAATTGTTCAAAGATCCTGTTGGGAAATAGCTGTACTTGACCAACATTGTCTTGAGCTCAGGCCATAAAGGTTAATCATAAACTGCTGTTACTGAGTGATAAGCGCAAACAGTTTGTGAGGCATCCGGTTTAGTAATTTATCTGTCTTTGGGTGGTCACAGGGCAGTGACTGGCTGGTGACTTCCTTGTTCATGGTGGTTAGGGTCAGCTGTCAGTCAAAACGGCTGCACTCAGGCTCCCTTGGCCTTCCTTTTCTGCCTTATCCCTACATTAGCGGGAGTTCACGTCAAACCTGGCAGTCTGTTTCCATGCTCGCACTCTCAACCCATGTGACATTGCTTTGTAGCATTCACACTTGCCATCCTCTCACAGGCACAAGGGGACATGGCACCAAAGTTTAATTAATGGCCCCAGTTCTTCACCCCTCCTTGGATCCATGCCTTTGCTATATAACTTTGCAGTTCTCTCCCACTGTAGGCAGGACGTGCTTCTCCACCCTTTGATTTTGGGCCCTGTCATGTGACTTGCTTTGGGTAATAGAAAAAGATAGAGTGATGGTGTGCCAGCCCCAAACCCAGGCCTTAGGAGAACTTGTGTGTTGCTGTTTGCTCCCTTGTGCCACTGTCACTGCTAGGAGAAGGGCATGCCTGGGCTAGCCTGCTGGTCCTGAAGGCAGGAGCATGAGAGATGTGTGGAGCTGAGCTATCCCAGCTGGGCTGCCCCCACCAAGGACAGTTTGGGGGCAGATCCCCTGCTCCTCCCACATTCAGTGGCCACAGATGGGTGAGTGACCCCAGCTGAGATCAGCTGACCCATACCTGACCCCCAGACCGGTGCAAATAAATGTTGAGGTTTTGTAGTGTTTGTTACTCAGCAGAAGCTAACTGATAATTGTGATAATTATGGAAAGAACAGAGTTTTGGAATCAAACGTGCTTTCAGATCACATCTGTACCAGTTATTAACTGTGTGATCCTGGGCAGGTTACTCTTTGAATTTCAGTTTCATCATCACAATGAGGATAATAGTATCTACTGTTGAGGGACATTGTATCAATGAGATAAGTAGCAAGAGGGGCGAGGAAAGGATCTGGCCAGGCAGATGCTGGGTCCAAAGCAGAAGGTGCTGTAGGACCATGGCAAGACTTAAGTTTCTCTGGAAACTGGAGTGTGGGACTGTGTTCTGGGCAGAGGCTTAGATGATTTGGGAGAAAAGACAGCCATTGGAACTGGAGTATCAACTCTGTATTAGAATGTATTGCTACAATAATTCTGTGTAATGAATCACCCTACAGTGCTGTGGCTTAAAACAAGAAGCATTAATTATCACCCCAAAACCTGCTAGTCAGCTGAGAAGTTCTTTTGCTTTTGGAAGGACTCATGTTTCTGCAGTTAGCTTTGGGCTTAGTAGGACGTCTGTGGATCTTGGATGGGATCTGTCTCATGCTTAGTGGGATGTAGGCTGTTTTCTCATCACACCAGGCTAGCTTGTGTGTGATCTCAGGCTACCTTGGCATGTCCTTATGGCATGGCAGAGGTGTGAGAGGGAGGAGGGGCTTGGACCCAGCATGCTGTCACTTCTGCCATGTTTTATTTGCCAAAGCAGTTCACAGGGCCAGCCCAGATACAAGGAGGTGAGGAAATAGACACCATCTTTAGGGGTGTGTGTGTGTGTGTGTGTGTGTCTGTGTGTTGAGTGGTGGGGATTGCAAAATCCCATTGCAAAGGGCACAGATACAGGAAGGCCATTAGTTCGAACCATCATTACAGTCTACCACAGCTCTTAACTGGAATGGCCCAATGACTCGGTATAGGAGGGAGGTCAGGACAGGAAGAGCAGCCAAGACATGTTGATCCTGGGCCACCAACCACTGGTGCAGGCTCATATTTTTTCCTGATCAGGTCTAGGATTGGAGTGGAGCTGGTAGAAGACAAGCATTCTGAGTTGAAGGCGTGGGAGCGATGTGGGGGGTGGAGCCAGGCATATTCACGTCCAAGTGGAGCAGGAGCCACAGTGAAACAAAGTGTCGGCGATGATGTGTAGGCAGCTGGGGGACAGCTCTTGTGTGATGAGATGTCTGCCAACAAAACCGTGTGGTGGGCTGTGGGATAGCATGATAACCCCCCTCTCCCCACTCTGCCAATGTGCTTGCAACACAATCTATACACGAAGTAGATTTCCTCTTAAGAATATGAAAATAATATATAAGAATCAAGGAAAATTGCTCTAATTCAGAAAAATGGAAAAATAAAACAAATCACCTAGTTTTATCACCCAAAGACAATCACTGCGAACACCCTCATACATTTCTCTGACTACCTTTTTCCCTTCTCCGTATGTATGTGTGTGTTACATATATTGTACCCAGTATAAATAAGCATTTTAGAAACCACAGTCTTTAAGGGGACCTGCTTTTATGTTCTGCTTGTTTTTGCCACTTTAGGGAACATGATCTTGACTAAAATAATTTGAACTGTCCATATATATTTATCTAGAACTGGTAAGGTTTTGCTTTCTATTTTCAAAGGTAAAAATAACAGAACAACTTAACCCAAATTCTAGAATAGGAGATATACAAAATTGAGTCATAACATACACAGCATAAACGCCCACCAAACAGTAGATTCTAACATTGATCTCTAGTGCACACTAAAGAACTGGTGTGAGCTCTTGACCAGTGTGGTTGGGAGGCTGGTCCAGTTCAGGTCTGGTTGGCGTCTGTGTCTTCAAGGAGTGTGCAGAATCCTCTGGGAGTTCCACGTTGCTCAGCAGTAGAACGTCAGGCTCAAGTTCTCAGACCTTCTAACTGACGTGAGATCGTTGTCAGTCATCACTCAGGTACTTGCTCCAGCTTCGTGTTCAGAGTTAAATCTTCATCAGCTGCTTTCCATGGACAATGCTGCTTCCTTCAGTGCGTCTCTAATGTGCTGTCCCTCTGTGTTCCCTGTTGTTGGGAATGTTTGTGGGTTGCTGGAGTTCTGTTTCTCTCAGTCCCTGTCTCTTTTCATGCCCTGGCTGACCTGAGCTTGCATTTTCTGTGTGGGGTCAGGGTGGGAGAAAGGGCAGACAGGCCGTATCATAGAATGTGCACTTAAAATCCACGTGATACAAGAGTTGCTTGCAGTTTGGGTTTCAACAGCACCCCATCCTTTTAAATGGTCCCAGTGCTTCCTGCATAGCACCAATAAACACTTCCCGAGTTGCGGCGATGCAGCACATAGCATTCCGCCTAATCATTTGCCAGCATTTGTCATCAGATGACAAAGGCATAATTTTTTTCATATATTTGTGTTCATATTGCCCTTAAGTCTTGAAATCCTATTTCACGTAACATTATTTTAGCAATATTTCCCTGAGCTCTTACATATTCCAAGAGAAATGTCCTTTGTGATGGTTACATAATATTGCATCACACAAAACATTTAAAAACATTTATTCCCTTATAATTGAATATTTAGGTTCTTAATATTACTAGACTATGTCGTGAACACTTACACACAAAGCTTTTATTATATCTTTCTTTCCAAATTTAGAATTGCTTCCTTGGGTAGATTTCCAGAAAGGCCTATTGAGAACAATAAAGGTATGGTCATTTTAAAAAGACTTCTGAAACAGTCCTCTAAATTACTCTCCCAAAGGGCGCACCCATTGAGCCTCCCACCCGCCATGGATCAGAGCACCAGTCCACTGCCAAGAGGTAGCGCTTTCAGTAGTTTCTTTGAACAGTGGAAGAGAATAAGCCCAGTGAGCTTCAAAGGTGTTTCAGATAAAAGGCGTGATCTGAAAATGGATGTCAGGGAGAGAGGGAGACAGCTGGCAGAGCCGGTAGCCGGGGGTTTACCTGGGGAAGCGGATGCCACTAAGCAGAGGGAAGGATCCTCTGGACGTCACAGGATCTCAGATGTTCCACTCTACCAGGTTCACAGTGGTTCCAGGGAACTCTTTCTCCATCATCAAGGCCCAGCTCAATTGCCCCCTCCTCTGCGAAGCCTTCCTGGCCTCCAGGGTGGAGTTGGGGTGAGGACTCCTTCTTTTGTGCTCCATTATACTCTGAATGTTATCCATGTCGTGGTGCTTCTCACATGGTGCTACATCTGAGCTTGGGTCCCCACTAACCCAGGCACTTACTTAGGCAGCAACCCAATTTACTAATTTTGTCCATATCACTTAGTGCCTTGCTCATGCTAGGGGTCCCTACGGGTTTGCTGATAGGACGAATGGACCAGATGGGCTCTGTGTCAATTAGACTTGCTCCAAGGGGCTTCCCTTATCATCACTCACATAAAAATTTCCCATCTCCAGGGCAGTGACTTTGCAATATCCAGTGGAACATTCCTGCTCACGTCTTGCTTGGCTTCTGGTCTCTGTGTCCTGTCTCTCCCCACGCTTATCTGCCAGGTCAGAACCACCCCAGGCTCTGGGGCACATCGTGACTGATGAAGTTGCTCGCTCAACAAATATCTTCTGAACACTTACTATGTGCCTTACATTGTTCTAGGCACTGTCTGGTTGTAGGGGAGCAGTAGTGAGCAGGACAGGCAAAGTCCCTGCTCCCAGGGAGCTCACCTTCCAGGTGGGGCGGAGGCACAGGGAATGAGTAAATGCACAAATGAGGCCGCTCCTGCTAGGTTTTAGTCCGCGACGGGGGGTGAGATAGAGTGGGATGGTTAGGGAGGGTCTTCCATTTGAGCTGAGGCCTGAATGACAAGGAGGAGCCCCCCCAGGGAAAGACTAAAAATCAGAGTTCTAAGCAGAGTTCCAGCCAGGGCAAAGGGCCACAGAGTGGCAACAGCCTGGCATGTCTGGGAAATATCAGGAAGAACGATAAGGCAGCATCATGG
>RJWJ010017554.1:0-32778 GCA_004363605.1 Indri indri
CCAAACTTGGAGCCTTGGTTTCTGCTACTGAAACCAAAAACGGGCAAGACTGGAAAGCTAGAGAAAGAAAATATACTTTCTCTGCATGCTGCGTACTGTAGAAGCAGCAGAAGGCGTTCTGTGGGCTGGAGTTTTCTCACCTGCGAAGTTTTTGGAGATGACTTGTTTTCCTTGCTTTCAACCGTGGGTAGCGTTGCTGTGGATTCTGTAACATGAAGCTTTGTTTCCTCTCTTGCCCAGCCCTCCTGAAAGGGTTTTCTGTGAGGACGTGTGAACAGGGAGAATGTGGGCGTTCCCCAGAGTCCTGCAGAGTCCTGTCCACACAAAGCAAGTGTGGAACAGGGGGAGTACGGCTGGGGCAGGGGCCCTCCCTACCTTCTGGGAGCCAGAGGGTTAATCTCCGTGGCTCATTGGCAGTTCTGCCTCTGTACAGGGCATGCTGGGATTTCCTCCCAGCTGTTTTACATCACGAAGATTTGTGTGTTGGGGAAATTCCAGGGCACAGCTGCAATTAATCTGCTGCATGGTCTCCAATCGAAGTGGGATTCTGTAGAACGGATTCTCTGCCTCCCTACAGGAAAAGGGGCTCTAGCTCTCCAGTGAGAGCATCCTTCAGAGGGACCCTGCCCTAGGCCTGAGTTGAGCGGAAACAGCCCACCTGGCCAAGTGCTCACCCCAAGAAGGGCTCTAAGGAGGGGCCCGAGAAGAAGAAAGAGGCTCAGAACATTAAAGAAAGGAGGAGCAGCACACCTCCAAATATTAAAGCCAGAATAACACTGATAGCAACACTTGATAAAGATGTCACCAAAAAAAAAAAGAAAGAAAGAAAACTTTTGTTCACCCTTGCTTAGGAATGTAGAAGTAAAAAATTTAAAACACGAAGCATTCCACAGTATAGCACAAGAGCAAACAAACCACCATGAACAAACAGGGTTACCCAGGGAATGCAAAGGTGCTTTAGTGTAAGAAAATCTATTACTGTATATCTGTCTCATGAATAAGTCAAATAAGAAAAACCACATGACTGTTTTGGTGGATGCTGAGAGAATTCAACAACTCCAGTGAAAGCAGTGTGAAAATAGGAATGGAATCACCCCTCCTTAACAAGGTAAAGACATGTTTTAAACCACAGCCTCACTGTGCTTCACTGTGAACCACAATAGCAGAACCCCAGTCCCCAAAAAAAAGAGTTTCCCAGATTTCAGTAAGATTGGAAAACTGCATATCTGTCCTGTCTCAGGTAGTCACAACACTCAGTAGCATGTTGAGTAGCATATGTAAAACGAGGACTGTAATACCTGCCACTTGGGTTTGGTTTTTTTCCTATTTTTGAGTATCAGAAGAGAGTATATAACCCACAGACAGCACCCCAGAAGTGGCAGCAATCACTACTGCTTGGCTGTCACTTGCATTGATGCCACACAAGTCTGATGTTTTACATCCCAGTGGCCATGCCCCAGGAGGGAGGTGGCTGGCCCATCCTGTGTGCACGTTGTCACCATGTGCTAAGCCCAGCATGATACCTGGTCAGGAGCAGCTGGGCCTTGGGTAGTCAGTTGAATGCAGCCTAGACTGGGCATGGAGAACCCAGCAGTTTAATTTGCCCCCTACCATCACCGTGCAGAGAATCTAAGCTCAGCTGCATGTCACTTAATCCCCAAGGACATGCTCGCCCCATGAGTGGCTACCCCCAGGGTCATCGTGGGGTTGGCCTCAGATGAGAATCACAGCTAAGAAGGGCTTTATTTCTACTCTAATTGGACTAGGCCTGACCTAGGAGTTCGGAACTGCCCAGCCACCTCTGAATTTCTGGTGCTACGGTGGGAGAGGATTACAAGGGGTGTCATGGCTCCTGTGGCCCCATTCATGCTTCTGGAAAGCACAACTTCCCCCTTAGAATGCTTCTTTCCTCTGAAGTGCACTGCAGAGGCAGTCCATGGCCACGCTGCAGGGGCTCCAAAGTCTTAAACATCTTCCCCCACCCCACTCCCATTATTCCTCGCAGAATCTTAAAAGACAAAAAAGTGTAAAAGGGGAAGTGACAGTCCTCCGTATCCCTCCCTCCCTGCACACACGCACACCCACACAGCCCCAGGCTCGGCCAGAGCAGGCGGGTCCTAGGCGGATGCTGGCTGTTCCCAGCACCACCTCTCCCCTCTGCTCTCTTCCCCAAGCTGTCTGACTTACCTGTAAGGGGCCAGACTGCAGTGGTGAGCAGGGCCAGAGGTTCTCACCCCGCCGCCACGCTTCCATGCCTCAGTTAAAACCAGCGAGGGAGAGTGGACCTTAAGGGGAGAAGAGGCCAGTGTGGTCTCCTCCTCCCACTAGAAGCCCAAGACTTCTTGTTAGGTAGGTAAAACGCCAAGCACAGTAAGCAACCTGAAATAGTAGCTATCACTGAATGCCCTTACTGTGCCTGTGTGTGCGCCTGTGTGTATGCCTGACCTCCACATGCCCAGGACCAAGGCAGACAAACCCTCGTGTAGCTCACAGTGCATTGGGTACCAGCTCCTTGGCCACTGCAGCAGTGATTGTCAATGGGTTGGGGAGAATTCTCTGCCCCCACCCTGGGAGACATTTCACAAAAGTCTGGAGACATTTTTGATTATCACAACTGGGTGGGAAGCTATTGGCAATTAGTAGGTAGGCCAAGATGCTACTAAACATTACAGAAAAATTATCCAATTCAAACTGTCAACAGTGCCATGGTTGAGAAACCCTTTGCTACAGTCCTGCAAGCCAGCTATGCTGAGCAGCACATACGGTCACCTGATAGTATTATTAAAGACCCAAAACTCCAGCGTCACGCTGAGCTAGGATTCACATTCCTTTGAGTCACCTCCATATGATCTGAGGACATCCCTGGTAAGCCAACAAGAATGAAGAGTGGACCGGGCGTGGTGGCACTCTGGGAGGCTGAGGCAGGAAGATTGCTTAAACTCAGGAGTTTGAGACCAGCCTGAGCAAGAATGACACCCCATCTCTACTAAAAATAGAAAGAAATTAGCTGGACAACTAAAAATATATAGAAAAAATTAGCCGGGCATGGTGGCGCATGCCTGTAGTCCCAGCTACTCGGGAGTCTGAGGCAGGAGGATCGCTGGAGCCCAGAAGTTAGAGGTTGCAGTGAGCTAGGTGGACGCCACGGCACTCTAGCCAGTGCAGCATGTGTGTCCCCATGACTCTAAATGGGGACCAGATACGGTGGAATTGATGGATTTTAGGAACTTTTCTATCATGTTTAATGTTGAGGGGGATAGATTTGGGACACTTCTCTTTAGTAGCTGATATTTGTTATTGTAGCTCAATTTTTAAAAACAAAACACAAATGTTCGGGTTGTTCCTTCTAGAAAAACAGTGTGATGTTTAGCCCTCCAGTGTAAGCTCAGGCCACCTCACGTAACCCTACAGGAGAACACGGACATGTGTATATTCATCCAGCTTCTGGGTGACCAGGCCTGTGCAAGATGAAAAGGACGGATAAAACCCATCAGAGCAAAGACAAGGTTGAGGTGGGGGTGTTGATGAAGATGGTGTTAGGAAAAGCTTCATGCCTCATGGTGTCCTGAAAAGTGTGGGATTTGAAGTCAAGAGACCTAGGCTCTGGCTCCAGCTCGCATACTTAAAAGCTGGGCAAACCATTTAGCCTGCATTTACATCCATGAGCTCATCTGAAGATCTGGGATAGTCATCCCTACTTGCAATAGCAAGGTTGTTGTGAAGATTAAACTAGGTTCTGGGGGTGAAAATGCTTTGAGAACTGCAGGTATAGCACAAATGTTCACTGTGGAAATGAGTTCTAACTAATGATACCAATATTTGTCCAGGTGCTTTTAACTTGCCAAAGGCATGGAAATCCCAGTTAATTCATGTAGAAAGTGTTGGCTCTGGGTAGGGGCAAGAGATGGGTGGGGCTGAGGAGGTCAGCAGAGGACAGGGACAGAGGTGAGACCCCGTTTGGGGGTGGAGGGTCCAGGGTCTGGGGGCCCAGAGTGAAAACTATCCCTTATTCATAGATCCCCCCGTGCCCACTTCATTCCCGCCGCCCACCTAGCCTCCACGGCCAGGCCTGCACAGCCCATCCCACCTGCTACCTGGGCCACCCGCTGGCCCTTGGCACACGTGACCTTGGGCTGTGAGTCCTGCCCATGGACACCTTTTTGAAAGCCCAGCCCTTGCCTCTCAAGTCAAGCTGGTAGTGGATGACAAGCAAGGGCCGTCGGGGCTCTGCCCAGCCACTTTCCCGCACCTGCACACATACCGCAAAGCCAGATCGTGATTCTTGTGTTTCTGTAATTGGATGACCAGAGCAAGGGATAATTCAAAGACTTCTTTCTGTCTCACTCTAAAACTCTTCGTGGAGCCACCACTTCCTATGAGAGCTTTAATTCTCAAAGTACTCCCAGGAATCCTGCAGAGAGGCTGCCCAGAAACACCGTCAGTGTTGACACTAAGACAACATGAGTGCCTTTGCTCCTGGCAAAGACTAATGGTTTGCTTATGAAAATAATAGGCGCCCTTTATCGAATGTCTCAGACATGTGGGGCACTGTGTTCAATACTTGACATTGTCCGTATTCCTTCTAACAACCTGCAAAGTAAGTGACAATAGCCTTGCCTTACAGATGACGAAGAGTCATTAAGTTACCCGTCCAGGCTCCACGCAGCCTACACTGGCAGAGTGAGAACCTGAACCCACGAATGCTGGACCCCAGTTCCCGTAACTGCTGCTCTGCTCACCCCTTCCAGGCTCCTGCCAAGGACTGTGCCATGCTCCAGTGCATGTGTTAGGGATTTACTGTTTGGTTTGACTTTTTTGCAGTGATGTATGGCAGAGTGGGGTACCGGGTAATCTTTCCAAGGTTGAAAAACACTATAATGAAGTAAAGACCAGCATCCTTGAGGATGGGTAGATACTGCCCACGACCTGTGAGTGTCAGGCAGTGGCTTTTTTCATTACTTCTCGAGTGGCTGTTTCTCAGGGAGCATTGTGTGTGGCACTGCAAGAGATCGAAGTGAGTCAGGCATGGCGGCCATTTGGGAGCCTCTGCTCCTCGGTGATTGCTGTCTGTCTTGTGACTAGAGCAGAGAGGACTCGAGCCTCACCAGTAGGGTCTTTGAATACTTTGATCGATTGTGCTAGAAGGTGTGGCTTCTCTCCCCTACTTACAGTTTAGCTTAATTGTCATTTGTGTCCCTCCAAAATGACAGAGGGGATAGTGGTGGTGGTGATTATAAATGTGTGCTCTCGCCTATTACAATCATTTGGAAATTGACCAGTGTGGAGCGTGTGGAGTGAAAATGGCTGGATCGCTGGGGACCTCACTGCAGTGCTCTTTCTCTGCTCACTTTGGACACTTTCGAGGCCTCATCTCACCAACTGCTTTGTCTTTTCTGTCCCCTGTGCAGTACCTGCAGATGAAATGGCCCCTCCTCGATGTTCCCTCCAGCACCACAGTCAAGGACACGAGGTCACCATCGCCAGCACACTTGGTAAGTCTGTTTCACCTTAAAGCACCAAAGGGACACTGTTGTTGGCTTTGTCCCATGCTACTGCCTCCCTCCACCTTCCTGAAGCTGATGGGGTCCTCAAGCATGTGAGCGCAATGAGGAAGAGCCGAGTGATCTGCATTAACAATTGGGTTGTAAGCCAGGCACGGTGACGCAGACCTGTAATCCTAGAACTTTGGGAGGCCAAGGCAGGAGGATTGCTTGAGGCCAGGAGTTCAAGACCAGCCTGGGCAACATAGTGAGATGCTGTCTCTACAAAAAAAATTTAAAGATTAGCTGGGCATGATGGCACGAGCCTAGAGTCCCAGCTACTTGGGAGGCTGGAATGGGAGGATCATTCTAGCACAGGAGTTGGAGGCTGCAGTGAGCTATCTCACACCACTGCACTCCAGCCTGGGCAACAGAGCAAGACCCCATCTCTAAAAACAATCTATACACACCTCAACACACACGCACATACCACTTTAAATGTTGTGTGATTGGAAATGCTGTCCCCCAATCCCATGACCTTAGCTCTTCACCCTGGTTCTTCACAGAAGCCTGCCCCAGATCCTTCCCCGCTGCCATCTGAACCCCTCTGCCCACTTGACATGGGCAAGGCTGGCCTTTCTCTCCTGTCGGAGCTCATTTGGTGTTGCCTCCTCTTCTCCCTCAAAGCTGCCAGGCAGCAGCTGAAGAGGCTCTTCTATCCTGGATGTTACGGGAAAGAGTTCATTAACATCTGTGCAAATGAAAGCCCTGTGGGCAGCTGAGGCTCCTCTGCCAGCCCCTGGCAACACTAAGCCGCAAAGAAAGGTCTGGAGAAAAGTCCTTGGAGACAGGCGCAGTGGGTCTGAGCAGATCCTCTCACCTCCTCGGGACATGCAAAGGACTGAAATCCAAAGCAGATAAGAGATAATCCTGGAATGGAACCTTGCGTTCCGCTTTCCTGGACTTTTCTTAGGAGCTTAGGTCAACGCTCGCCTTAAGACCCACCCACTCCGCAAGCTAGCTGGTGTTCTCCCACTGTACAGTGAGTCTCTGAGTCACAGGGGATGCGAGAAGGACCTGCGTATGGCATGACCTGCCCATTTTACAGACAAGCAGGCTGGGGCTTCACTGTTGCCCGGTACTAGGTATGAGGCATTGAGGATACATTATGTTTATTAAGCTTTGTTTTGGAAAGTTTTAAAGATATGTAAAAGTAGAGAGAATTACGTAATGAATCCCTGTGTTCCCTTCACCTATACTCCCCCTCCAAACATATAGGGGTTTAAAGCAAATCCCAGACATTATTTCGTTTCCTAGGACATTTTGAGATATACTGATGATCCTTGTTCATTAGAAGCTTGGAGTCTAGTTGAAGAAAAAGAGCATATGCATAGAAAAATAGGTAAAGAATGGCGCAGTGAGCCTGTGATCACAGGACTGGCTCGCGTGGTGGCAGAGCCCTTGGTGGTTTACAACGGGATGTCATGTGTAGTTCTCAGGCGATTGTTGCAGCCCTCCACAGATGCCAGTGTAGGGAACAGTGAGTGGCAGGGCCAGCACCCCAGGGCAGGCTGCCTAGGTTGTGTAAAGCCCTGGGGCCAGATTCTGTGGCCAGGGACCAAGGCACTCAGGAATAAAAGCCAGGGGGGTGGCCCTGGCCCCCAGAGTCCCACCTGGGATGGCCGAGCATGAGGTGCAGGTGCCCTCTAGTGGTGTGAGTCAGCCCAGGTGGAGGACGCCTGACCCACACCCGCCCCGCCACAAACCTAGCTTGTCTGACCCCAGCGCCCCCAGCACAGCTGTCTCTCTTTAACAGTTCAAATCTCTTTCTTGCCCCGGCCCCCTCCAGCAGACCCTGGGGTGGCTGGGCCCTCTGTCCTCTCTTTTGTGCACATATTATCTCCCTGCGTGTTTATCTCATCTCCACCTACTTGTGAGGAAGGGATTTCCCTTTAAAAACTAGCACGTGGACTGTGAGTTTCCCATCTTCCCTGTTGTTCAGAGCAACCTATCTCCAAATAGTAAAAGCAAAGCCCGGTATTCAGCCTTCCGACTGTGACATTCCCTATTCCCCTTCTGGTGTTTACCGCCGACCCCCCACAGCTCCCTCACCACATCGCTCGTTCTGCCCGTCCGGGGCAGCCCGGCTCGGCTCTCCAACTGCCGCCCCATAACTAGCTCCAATCATTCTCCTGCTTTTTCTCAACACAGCTGACATCTGACAGTGCTTACTACCTTCAGCCTCCTGCAGTCCTCTTTCCTTGGCTCCAAGATGCCGTATTAGTACACAGTATCCGTTTGTTGTCCTTTCTAAGCTCCCATTTTCTTTCTAGACCCTTTTCCTCAAATAAATCAGCTATTTGTCATCACTTATTATCTCAGTGTAAGTGACAGAAAAATATATGAAATCCCTAAACTCTCAAGAAGGTTCTACACCCATGGTTCTAACTGCCAGACAAACATCCAACCATTGCAAACGTGTGCTCTGCAGATAATAATTCAGCATTGTGGTGGGGCAAGGGTCCTTTATTTTGTCTAAGGATAAAGAAGCATGAATTATTGCTACATGAATGTAAATTACCTCATTACATCGTAGATGGCAAAATGGATAATTTTCTAGTAAATTATATATTATCATAACCTGTACTCTAATATACCAAAGCAGAACCAGGCCTCAAAAGCTTAAGGAAATTTTATTGGAGAACACCTTAACAGTAATTGGAAATCCAACAGATTGGAAGGAGACCACCGTGTTCCATTTCAGAGTCAAAGCATCTCATTCCAACGTCTGAGAGGTGCGTGTGTAGGAGCAAAATCTGAGTTACCTGGGGGGGAGGACACACACGCTGGAGGCTGTATAATACGCTTGGTTCGAGTCCCAGCTCCACCTCCTTCTATCTGTGCAGCTGCAGGCAAATTACCTCATCTCTCTTTGCCTTGGTTTCCTCACCTATTAAAATGGGGATTAGGAGAGACTGACTTCATAGAGTTGTTGTGTGAAAATGGGTCAGTGTATTGAAATGAGTTTAGAATTGTGCCTACCACAAAGTAAGCCCTCAATAACTATTTGCTTACTACCACCATCACCACCACCACCACTGCTACCGCTGCCTCCACTGTTATTAAATTAGAGGGAAAGAACAATGAAAATACTGTTTAATTAGCAAAACTAAGAGGTAATGAGAGCCTGAATTGGGTGCCAGAACAAATGGACAGATTGCAAAGGTAATAGAGATAATGAGCCTATAGAATTTACCATCTAATCCCCCAAGGATAGGATTTAATTGGTCTGGGGTGGGGCTGGTATCTTGGTTTTTTAAGCTCCCCAGGAGATTCTAAGGGGCAGCCAGAGTTGAGAATCATTGTGGTAATTGCAAATCGGAGAAAAAGTGGAAGGAGATAAAGACATCCCAGTTTACTAGGTGTGGGTTTCTGTCTAGGCTAGTGGTATAAGCAGGACCTGAAGGTTTTGGGAAAGTAGTCACAGAGTTTTGGGCACTAGCTTTTGTATTAGAGAAATTAAAACACTTGAGATCATGCAATTCATTTAGAATCAGGAGTGCAATACTTTAAGATGAGGTTTGCCCTGGGAGTAAAGTAAATGAAGGAAACGGCCTGCATACTTGCAGAGATTTAGGGAGTCATGCAGAAGCTGTCTATCAGAGAAGTGTGTATAAACAAGTCATAACTGGGCCAGGGTGTGGGGTGGAGTTAGGTATTTAATAATTTGGATTTTACCTCTTCAAAATAGCTCTAAAGACTAACAATAATATTTTATAAGTGCCTATTTGTAAGATCCGATCACCGTAATCTCATTGCTTACAGACCCTTACCATGGCCCCGTGTGCCCAGCCCGTCTTCCCCTCCAGTCTCTCCCAGGAGCACTGTGCCCAGCCACGCAGAACAAATATGTGCAAACCAACACCAAGACAGGAACCACATCTGCTCTGTTCACATTTGTTTACGCAGCAGCTGTCGTAATGCTCAAGGAGCATTTGTTGAATGAATGGAAGAATAAATGGTCTGGTAAAAGGTTGATACCTCTTCACACCAGATCTGATCCTTCTTTTCAGAACTTTTTTTTTTTTTGTAGTTAAAAAAAATGTTTTTGAAACTATGAAAGTAATGCATAAACTGTGATAGAACACTTGGAAAAATGCCGTAAGGGACAGAAAAAGCCTATAATCCCACAGCCTGCAAACATTATTTTATATAGTATTTCAGACTCGTGTGTGTGTGTGTGTGTGTGTGTGTGTGTACACATGTGTACATGTGTACCTGTAACTTGCTTTCTATATGATAACTAAAATGCTTCCTGTCTAGGTAGATGCCTAATAAATTCTACTGGATAACAGGCATGTAGGGCCAAAGGCCAAGAGACAAATACTCCACATTATTTGGAAATGGTTGTAGTTTTCCAAAAAGTTTAGAATGACTTAATCCCATTTTTTGGAAAGTGGTCAGATTTTCAGGGTTTTTTTAAAACATAACTTTTAGCTGTCAGGCTGAGCATCCAGAATCCAGAGAGGGGGAGGACATAGGATATCAGGAGGTCAGGGTAGAGGAAGGTGTTCAGAACAAACGTAGATAAGGATAGTGCAAAGGTAGAAACAAACATCGACCAGTTTTGAAACTTTGCCACCTCTATATTCCTGGTTGCCTTTTATTTAAACATTTTTTAAATTGATGGACATAGATGGTCTCCAGCTAAAGTTAACATCCTTGTGCATATATTTATGTAAATTTATACTTTTCCCCTCATTTTTAAGGTATACTTCTCACATAGTAAAGTTCACCCAAGTGTATATAGTTCTGTGAGTTTTGACAAACTCATGCAATCATGTGTTCACTGCAATCAAGATATTGAACAGTTCTATTAGGCAGAGTTCTCCAGAGAAACAGAACCAACAGGATATGTTTGTGTATATATGTAGAGAGAAAAAAATTATTGTAAGGAATTGGCTCACACAATTGTGGAGATGCTAGTACAAAATCTGCAGGATGGGCTGGCAGGCTGGAGACTGGCAGGGGAGAGTTGCAGTCTCAGTCTAAAGGCAGTCTGCTGGCAGACTTCCGTTAGATTTTAGGGCTCAGGAATAACCCGTCCGGGCTCCGTTCTCAGTCCTTTCAGCCCACCAGGATGGCAGACCCGCCTCTGAGGCCCTGGGCAGCAGACTGACCTTCTGAATCACCCTGGGGGTCATTCTTTCCTTTTCTTGAAGGATAATATATGTTTGCAACCAGATAGTCCATCCTACAGAATCCCAGAAGTCTGACAGCTTTCCTTCATTTTGTCCCATCTTGTCCCCTTCGGTCCAAGAGTGCATTATTTCTGCTAAGGTGGTTGACTGCTATGAGTCATACCTGTCATCTCTGTATCACATGATTGCCCAGCTACATCCTTGGCATTCTCTCCAGAACACACTTTCTCATTTTTTTATAATATGGATAGGCTGAGAATTTTCCAAGTCTTCAAGTTCTGATTCCTTTTTGCTTAATAATTTCTTCTTCAATTTCTCTCTCTCCTGTCACGTTTTACTATAAGCAGTAAGGAGAAACCAAGCCGAACCTTTAGCACTTTGCTTAAAAATCTCCTCTGCTAAATATCCAAATTCATGACTCACAAGATCTACCTTTCACAAACCACTAGAATATGATTCAGCCAAGTTCTTTGCCACTTAATAAGAAGAATCATCTTTCCACTTGAGTCCAATAACATATTCCTCATTTCCATCTGCAGCCTAACCAGAAACACCTTTAATGCCCATGTTTCTACAACAGTGTTTTTAAGACAATCTATGCTTTTTCTAACATGCATCTCAAAAACTCTTCCAACCTCAACCCATTGTCCAGTTCCAAAGCAACTTACACATTTTTAGGTATTTGTTACAGTAGCAAATACCTAACATATCATTATCGGGAAGTGATGGGAGAATCACTTTCTAATAATAAGAATCTGTGTTAGTTTGCTAGGGCTGCCATAACAAAATGCCAATGTGTTCCTACATTTCCTCTTCCTATAAGGACACCTCTTAAAGGCTCTGTCACCAAATAGAGTCATATTCTAAGGACTGGGGATTAGGTCTTCAACATATAAATTTGGAGGAGGACACAGTTTAGCCCATAACAAGTTCCCTTCCCCCCCTAAAATTCCTCGTGCCCCTTTGTAGTCAACTCCTCCACACCAGCAACCCTAGACAACCACTGACCTGTTTTCTGTTCCTATGGGTTTGCTTTTTCCAGAGTGTCATATAAGTGAATCATGAGGTATCTAACCTTTTGAGTCTGGCTTTCATTTAGCAAGATACATTTGTGATTCATCCATGCTGTTAAGCATATCGGTAGCTTGTTCCTTTTTGTTGAAATATTCCATTATATGGATATATTACAGTTTGTTTATCCATTCACCAGTTGAAGGACCCTTGGGTTGTTTTCAGATTTTGGTGATTATCAATAAATATTATAAATATATAAAGTCTAATTATATAAATATATTCACATACAGGTTTTTATGTGAAAATACATTTCTCTATCTCTGGATAAATACCTAAGAGAAGGATTGCTTTTTTTTTTTTTTTTTTTTTTTTTTTTTGGTTAAGAGACAGGATCTACCTTTGTTGCCCAAGCTGAGTAGCTGAGATTACAGGAGTGAGGTACTGTACTCAGCCTGGGATTGCTTTATAAACTGTTTTCAAACTGCCAAGTGTTTCCAAAGTGGTTGTACCATTTTACATTCCTACCAGCAATGCATAAAAGTTCCAGTTGTTCCACATGCTTGCCAGCATTTGCTATTGTCAGTCTTTCTAATTTTATTTCACTTTAAATGTCTGTAAAGCATATCTATTTAAAAAGAAGAATGGGAAAATTTAAATGGTAGCTGCCCTTGAGAAGTGGGGAGGAACACAGGACTAGAGGAGTGTTTTAAGAAGATTTAACTTTCTGTGATGTTTATTAAAAAAGAACAAAACAAAAAACTATAAAAATAGTAATAAATCCTAGGTGGCAAATTTGAGGTGTGATGTCAGTCTTTATACTTCTCTGTATTTCTCAAAAAATATTTTTGTAGACCTTGTGTGTTAAGTGAGCTATTTCTTTGATGATGCTGTGTCACAAACAATTCGGTGGCTTACACTAACAAACATTTCTTTTTTTCCACTTATAGATCTCTGGGTCAGCTGGAGTGGCTCTTTTAGGGTAAGGGAGAGTTCAGATCTTCTCCATATGGCTCTCATCCCAGGACCAGTGACTGTCCTGGGCATGTCCTTTGTGTGGCATATGGCAGACACACAAGAACGGAAGCCGCATATTTAAAGCTTCCTCTCACTTTATTTTAGGTCTGCTAGTATTCCATCAGTCAAAGCAAGTCATAAGAGCAAGTGACAGGGCAAGGGAAGAAAGAATTATAAATTAATTAATTAAAAATTATAAATAAATTTTTTAAAAACCTAACACACTTGGCTACATCTCAGTCTATTGATCTTGTTTAGCATTTAGATCTTTGCCGAACTTATTCTAAACAGGATTCAGTTATTGTTGCAGGTCTTAACAATCTCATTGTCCAGTTACTTTCGGTCACATTTTAGCATCTTTAGCGGGATCAAGATGGAATTTCTCTTGGTTGTCATCTTCTCAGTATTAGAAGAACCCTGCCAAGACTGTTTTGACACTGGCAGCATCTTACTCGTTATTCTGTTGATGGTTCTCTTTCTGGAGCAGGCACCAGAGTCATCTGGGGAGCTTGTTAAAACAAAGGTTGCTGGCCAAGCACGGTGGCTCACACCTGTAATCCTAGCGCTCTGGGAGGCCAAGGCAGGAGGATAGCTGGAGATCAGGAGTTCAAGACCAGCTTGAGCAAGAGTGAGACCCTGTCTCTACTAAAAATAGAAAGAAATTAGCTGGACAACTAAAAATATATAGAAAAAATTAGCCGGGCATGGTGGCACATGCCTGTAGTTTCAGCTACTCAGGAGGCTGAGGCAGAAGGATTGTTTAAGCCCAGGAGTTTCAGGTTGCTGTGAGCTAGGCTGACACCACGGTACTCTAGCCCAGGCAACAGAGCAAGACTCTGTCACAAAAAAAAAAAAAAAAAAACCAAAGATTGCCTGAATCCTACCCCTAGAGTTTCTGAGGGAATTTAGGTGTGGCCTGAGCATTGGGAATTTTAAAAGTTCTCCAGATGAGTCCAACTTTGCAACCGTAGTGAAAACCACTTCTAGAAAAATGGTTTTCAAGCTCTGACAGGCATCAGAATCACTAAGAGGGCTTATTAAAACACAGATTACTGGACTCCACTCTGGAGTTTGAGTCAGTAGGGTGGGGCCTGAGAATGTGCATTCTAACAAGTTCCCAGGTGATGCTGATGCTGCTGGCCTGGCGACTGGACCTTGAGAACCACTGGCATGGGGCATCATCAACACTAATAATAGTAAACACCTTGTTTCAGCATTGCACATTGGGTCATTCGCAGAAGCTGGGAGCTTCATGTCAAATTACTGATTGCCAAGCCAGTTCCTGGATGCCCTCCTTCTAAAGAACATCTGTCTCGCTGCTCACTTTCAGCTAAGAAGCCTGGTGTTGCTTAGCATGCCAGTTCTCAAATAAAAACATTCGTTGGAATTTCCCTTTTAAAATCGTACACAGCGTCTCCCTCTTCTCACCAGTATACCAGTGTAGACCCAGAAAACTCCCAAACTCATAGCATAGTGTGTTGCTGCTCTGTGCTACCTCCAACAGTGATTTTAATTCTTAATGCACAGTATTAACTTTTTATTTGGGTATAATTTTAAACTTCCAGAAAAGCTGCAAGAATAACACAAGGAACTCCCACATACACTTTGTCCAGATTCTCAGATTTTGCCCTTGTACTCTATGCTTCTCTGTCTCTCCCCCCTTCCTCCCTCCCCCCTCTCCCGCTCTCCGTCTCTTTCCCTCTCTCTCCCCCACCCATCATTTTCTGAAAAGTTCGAGAGAAACTTGGAGACACTGTGACCCTTTACCCCTAAATACTTTAGTTGTATTTCCTAAGAACAAAGGCATTCTCTTAAGTAACCACAGTACAGTTACTAAAATCAAGAAACTAACATTACATTTCATGTTATTATCTAACCCACAGTATAAATTCAACCTTTGGCCTGTGTCCCCGTAATGTCTGTGATAGCCACGTCTGCTCTCCTGGCCCAAGGTCCAATCCACCATCACACGTTGCATGTAGCTGTTGTGTCTCTTCAGTCTCTTCTAATCTAGCAGAGTTCCTTAGCCTTTCTTTGTCTTGACCTTCACATTTTTTGAGAAGTACAGGCCAGCTGTTTTGTAGAATGCCCCTCGGTTTGGGTTTGTCTGATGTTTCCTAATGATTAGATTCAGGTTGTGCGTTTTTGGCAAGAACGCCACTAACGTTGCACGCATCGTCTCAGAAGGCAGGCCCACCATGTCCATTTGTCCCAGTTCTGGTGCTGTTAGCTTCAATTGCCCAGTTTTGGTGGTGTCTGGCAAATATTTTTCACTGTAAAGTTACTATTTTTCTCTTTGTAATTAATACGTGCTTTGCAGGGAGAGATTTTGAAGCTGTGCAAATTTCCTCTTATCAAATTGTCACCTAGTAGCTTTTAGCAGGCAGGGATGATTCTCCACGTCCATCATTCCTTCCCTTAGTTTCTGCTGTTGAGCTTTAGCTTCTTTGAAATTCTTCCTCATGTCTCCCAGCTCATTAATCTTCGGATAGATCAGAGTTGACACTGTGGCAAGTGCGATTTGTACCATTGGTAACACTGAGGAGAAAGCTGGTGATAGATACAGAGAAGAGACACTCTATAAATACTATTCCTAAAGAAGAGATCAAAACAAATGAAAATGCCAGACTCAAGCCATGTATCAAACACATTTGTACCCCCTTAATATTTTGAAATTAAAAATGTTTTAAAACTAATAAATGAAAATGAAAAAAGACAATAAAGTTAAACTGGGCTTTAAAAAAAACTTGAATTTATGGATCAAAAGAACCCCTGAATTCTATAAAACTAAATGAAAATTGACACACACCTAGACACATCCACAATTTGAATTGCAGGGTTTAGAAACAGTTTATTTCAAGCACTCGTGCAGAGGTGGCGAAAGGCTAGTTTATACCAAAGGAACAAAAATAAAGGTAACCTTAGGGTTCTCTTTTGCCGTGTTAATGCCAGCTCACAGTGGGAAAGGGAGGGTTTTGGTAGGGAAAGGTTTATCCCAAGAATCGTATGCAGTGTCCAACTTGCAAAGACCTCAAAAACATGCCCAGCTCAGGAGAAGGACCTGAAGGCACATTCCAATTCCCCAAGCATTTTCTGTCTCCTGCTGCCGCAGAGACTCTTGATTTGTCTTCACATCTTTCGTAGCCTGCAGCACACTGCCTGCCTCGTATCAGGAGCTACGGAAGTATCTGTTGACACGTCTCCTCTCTCCTCTCTGCTCCAGTCCGCTGCCTTCTGTGGGTCCCCACAGGCTCTGGGTACACAGCATTGGTGATCTCCTGCCCAAATGCTCTTCCCCACAGCCTACACGTCTCGCTCCCCGCTTCCTTTGGTCATTTTGAAAATGACTTCGTAAATTATTTTCTCACTGAGGACGTCCCTGGTCATCCTGTGTAACATCCTGTTTAATCCACCCACCCATCTACGTTTCTGCTCTCTCTGACTTGGTTTTTCTCCTTAGCATTGTAATACTTTATTAAAATATTATAATGTATTTTATCTATCTAATACATTTTATCTTATTTATCTTTAACTATACATTTTATTTATTTATATACAATACATATGTTTGTTTGTCTCGTTTATGGTCTGTCTCCCCAGCTAGAACGTAAGTACCATGAGGATGGGGTTTCTTGCCTACACAGACAAGATTCTCTACTGCCTCCGCGAGACCTAGCGCAGTGCCTGGCACATAGGTACACAAGTACGTGTCCTTATTTATTGTTGTTGACCCATGTCTTCTGCAGGGCCAGGTAGTTCAGCAACTCAATGATGTCATAGGAGACCCAGGTCCTCTCCCTCTGTGTCATCCTCCACCCATTGGGCTCCCCAGCTCAGTGCCTGCCATAGAGAGTCCCCACAGACATCGAACCAGTAAATAAGAGGATTAAGTTTTATTTCTCTCATGAGAGGAAAATTCTGTGTAGGAGACATGTTCAGATTTCCTTTCCTTGATCAGACAGACGGCATGAGCAGAGCTTACATTTTGCCTTTGCAGTAGCATTTGTTAAGGGGGGTTGCGTGTACAGGGGCAGACTCAGGTCTTTTCCAATTTTAATTAAGTTCGTACTTGCCCCCGCTTCCACTGTTTGTAAATCCTTCAACCTTATTTTCTGCACTAGCCAGCTCCTTCTGGAATAGTTTGCTAATTTTAAGACAGACGTCGGGGAAGAGCATGTAATTTAGGGTAATTTAGAGACAGGTGGCCAGAAAATGGAGAGGCGGCCAGAGACTGTGGCATATGAGGAAAATCAGAGAAGACTCGAGGAACAGGGTAGCTGCTCACAGTGCTCGGTGGGCTCTCACTAGGCAAAGGGAACGCTTACGTAAGTGGCATGCCAGAGTATGGGGAGAGAAAGGAGACACCTCAGGAATGTGTTTAAGGAACAGCTTTCTGAGACCTGGAATGGGATGTGCGCAAAGAAAGTTGTTCTCTGCTGGAGAAGCTTGAGCAGCGAATCCAAGTGGGGAGCTCCGAAAAGGAGCGCAGACACAGCATGCTCCATTGAGACACAGGTGGAGGGGAGGAAAAAAAGTCACTGATAAGTTTTAATCTAAAAACATCAGGAAGAAATTCATCTTCATTGTGTGGAATGTGAGGTGTGCTGGAGGAAAATCGGGAGCTCCTCGTTGTGGGTGATCAGTAGCAGGGACGTCACGTGTTTGTGGGTTTTCAGCATTCTGCAGCATACTTCAGTGCACCTGAGCAGGTTACTTAGTTTTAACTAAAATAATCCTTAAGGAAATGTACAAGTAGCTTGGAAAGATACCTGCAACAAACCTTAGATTGAAATACTACTACTAAGAGAACAAGCAAGAAAAGAACATGGCAAAACTGACGCTTTGTAGTAATTGGGTCATGTGACCAAAAAATTTAGAGACCCCCTTGCCCAGTTGATCATCTCCAAATATAAGAATCAGAATAATATTGAATATTGCAGCTGGAGCCAAAAAGTCCTTGGAGATCCTCCTTCAAGCTCCTCATTTTGCAGTTGAGCAATCTCAGCGGAGACCCGTCTTGAGAGGAACAGGGCCACTCATGGCCATTTCAAATCTCATTTTCCTCCCATGGGGATTTGCAATGCTGTGAATGGGTGATGTTTTAGGTACAATTCTAGTTTCCTTTTCCCCCCGAACCTTGCTTTAAGGCAGTTTTGGCCACCCAAAGAAAAGGTTGCCTCCATCAGTAAACAGACATTTGAATGTGATTTCTTTAGATCAGCCTTGACAAGTGGGAAAATTTTTAAAATTTTTAAAGGACAGAGTTTTAAAATATATAAAATTAGGTACAGTTAGCAATCCAATGAAACTGAGTCTCTTAAACTTGGGCAGACTGTTGGTGAGTCTACGACTCCTTCGTAAGTGATGGTAAAAGTTCAGGGTCATCTCTGCCTGCACTGTAAACCTGTGTACCTCAGATCTCTGGATTAGGGTTAAGAAGAAAAGACAATAGTGAGCGAACAATAGGAGTCGTTGGCCTTGTCAGGGCTTCAAACAAGTTATTAGGAGAGGCAGCTGGAGGAGGGGCAGGGAGAACTTTTTAGGGGGTGACTCACGGAGGGGCGGATGCTGGGTCTGTGGAGGAACTGTATGGAGTTGGCTTCACTTTGAGCTTGAAAGTCAGTCCTCAAGAGTGAAAGACAGGACACACTGCTTCCTAGGGAGCCAGTTTAAAGAAGAGCTGTGGCTTGAAACCGCAGAAACAGACTGAAATAGACAAGAAACACCTAGACTAGGAAAGCGTTAGGTCTGTAGGACTTGCCAGAAGGATTTAAGGTCCGAGGTGGCTCTAAGATGCTCTTCTTTGTATAGATCTGGATTCAGCTGCCTGGCCGAGCTCACACCTGTGCCTTCACTTGTGCATATTGTTTATGCTGGGGTTATCTACTGAGAAGTGTGCAGAGGTTCCTCACATTCCTAATCCTTGGCCTGAGTTTGTGCTGTGGACATCTTGTCCTTGAGGACAGCTGAGGAGGGAAAAGAGATTTTAGTGGGATGCAGCCTCCGAGGAGAACCTTCCTCCTGGTCAGCCTCAAGGGGAGGGGAGAGCAGTTCCAGTCCCTAAAGCCACACCTACTTCCCACGGTCCCCTCCCAGTTCATTTTCTGGGCAATGATGCCACCTAATGGGGAACTGAATAACTCACAGGGCATTTAGATGACTACAGGTTTCCAAATACAACTTACATTTCCCTGCTTTGTGCTTAACTCTGCTCCCATTCAGTGCAGTCTGCCAGCTTCTGAAGAGGCAAAACTTTACAGCACATGGGCAGTCAGGATTCATAATACTATCTCCTGTTTTAAGGTGGCTATAAATGATGTAAATAAGTGTAAATTAAAAAACAATGCACAGAAAGTCTGGATGAAAGTACCAAAATGATAATAGTGACTAGGTTAGGATGGTATGATTGTGTTTTCTAAATGCTTAATGATACAGGTTGTATTTCTTTCTTAGAAAATTTCTTATTCGTAGTATTTTTTAAAGTAGTAGATAATATAGAAAGGGGGACGATAAAAATACAATCATTGACTAGACTAGAAAAGCAGTTTTTTTAAAAATAAAAAACAAGGCTGGGCATGGTGGCTTACACCTGTAATCCTAGCATTCTGGGAGGCTGAGGCAGGAGGATTGCTTGAGGTCAGGAGGTTGAGACCAGCCTGAGCAAAAGCGAGACCCCATCTGTACAAAAAATACAAAAATTAGCCAAGCATGGTGGTATGTGCCTATAGTCCCAGCTACCCAGGAGGCTGAGGATCACTTGAGCCCAGGAGTTTGAGGTTGCAGTGAGCTACGATGACACCACTGCACTGTAGCCCAGTCAACAGAGTGAGACCTTGTCCCAAATAATAGTAATAATAATAATAATAATAATAATAAAATTAAAAAATAAAAAACAAAATCACCCCATAGTTCTACCATTCAAACAACTACCTACATTTTGATGTGCTTCTATTTAGTCCTTTTTTTATCATAGAGTTTATGTGTCTTTTTTTAAATTACAATCATTCTATGTAATTCTTCTGTCATTTACTTTCACTTTGTTAATAATTCTATTCCATTTATAATACTAAAATCATTCAGATGCATTGGGTTCCTAGAAATCTGATCTTAAAATAATTGTTTTTTACTTTTTGTGCTATACTTGTGCTATATTTTCATGTATATGGAGATAGCTGCAAAAATTAGTAAGTGAACAGGTGGACACAGTAAGACGAACATTTTTAAATGTATTATGCAACTTCAAATGAGCCCACTGTTGTAGGTGAGGGGAGGTTTGCCCAGAATGGCCCGGCCATGTGCGCGCGCCACCTAGCGGTAGTGGTCATGAACAGTCCGAATTCTCTGCTTAGCCTATTGTCGGCACAAAACACGCCTAGGAAATGTTCAGATTGGGGTTCGCATCATGAGCACCAAACAAGAACCACATGGAAGGGAAGAGGGCTCGTGGAACCTATGAAATGAAAAGTTCACTTGGGAAGATAGCTGTTTGGCATTCCAGCCCTTGGGCCACCTCCAAATCATCTTTTTAAACAGATCTTTTCTCCACTTGTAACTCATTCACCTTATTATCAAAAAAATAATGTCTGTCCTTTCTCTCTCTCAGATATATTTGAGTAGGCTCTTGGGCAGGCAGCTTGTCCAAGAGAAAACACGGTTGTTTGTGAGAGCCACGAAGAGCTGATGTGAATCCCAGCTCTGCCACTTACCAGCTGTGTCCCAAGCTAAGTCCCTTAATCTCTCTGAGCTCAGTTTCTTCATCTCTAAAATGGGGATAATCACAGCTTCTTTGCTAGATTATAATAAGGACTAGATATTATGCCTAGTGCTGTCCTTGTAGTGTGGGTGCTAAATGAAGTGTAGCTGTTTTTATAATACAGAGCCATATGGACTGGATGCCTATAATCCCAGCACTTTGGGAGGCCAAGGCAGGAGGATCACTTGGGGCCAGGAGTTTGAGACTAGCCTGGGCAACATAGTGAGACCCCCACCTCTAAAAAAAAAAAAAAATCAGCCGGGCATGGTGGCATGCACCTGTAGTCCCAGCTACTCTGGAGGCTGAGGCAGGAGGATTGCTTGAGCCCAAGTTCAAGACTGAAGTGTGCTATGATCGCACCACAGCATTCCAGCTGTGTGACAAAGCGAAAGACTCTGTCTCTAAAAAGAAAAAAAAAGAGCCTTATTATTACATCAGATGAGGTGAAAACAATTAAAAAGTTAATTCAGTTTACCAATTCTAGGATGCATAGGTTTTTCCCGTTTTAACATCTCTGAAATCAAGATGCATTCATGATGTGCCAGTGTTTTTGTCTTTCTTAGTAGCTATGTAAAATAATGGTACTCCTAACATTTGGTGGTGTTTTAAGCAAAACGTGGTAATTAGGTCATCCGAGTGAAGTGCTGCAGAGAGAAGTGTTTTATGTGCTTTGGGGTCGTGTCTGTGAAGCCGGAACATGGTGACTGCTCACATGAGGTCTGATGGAGACAATCCCCCACTGCTCCGTTCCCTTCTTAGACTCGAACCTGGAAGCTGCCATTTCTCTGATGTTTATTTGGAAAGTGTGTGTTGAACCCTTTCAGATTCACAGGTCGTCGCCCAGCAGCCCGCGGCACCTGCCAGCACACAGCGAACCGGGAGGGAATGTGGGGGGCTGCCTGGGAGAGGGTGTGCCGAAGGGCTGCGAGCCCCTCCTCTGTTGCTGCCTCCCCTGCCACGCACACTGCTGCCGTCTCTCACGGGCTGTTCTGAGGACCGAATGGGATGTTACGTGGGAAATACCTGGCACGTACTCGACTCAGTAAACAACAGCTGGCTTTACTCTCCATCTCCTTGGCAACTGTGCCTCGTCCTTTTTCTCTCTTTCAGTCTAATAAAGTTCCTGTTGTCCAGCACCCACATCACATGCATCCGTTGACACCCCTCATCACCTACAGCAACGACCACTTCTCCCCTGGCTCCCCTCCCACACACCTCTCCCCGGAGATCGATCCAAAGACAGGTGAGTGGTCCGCCGCTCGGGCAGTGCCCCCGCAGGGTGGGCAGGCGTTCCTTTGCGGGGAGCATAACAGCCCTTGAGTGAGGCAGACCTGGGTTCCAATCATGCCTCCGACTCTGGAGAGTCCCCACCCTCTACACCACAGGGTCATGGTCATGGTGAGGACCGAAGGGAATTACCACAGGCGTGTGGGGCTGCTCTGTCGGAGTCTAGCCCAGCTGCAGGCTGTGCTTCCCTAAGCCAAGACCTTTGCCCTAAACTGACCATTTTCAAGTAAAGCAATCAGTCTAGCCAGACTTATAAATATAGCTATAAAGCAGTGAGGCTGAGCTGGATTTTTTTTTTTTTTCACTCGCCCGCCAGACCTGTCCGTCGCAGGGAGCCAGGGTCTTCACAGCATGCCCACAGAATCACCGTGGGTGGCAACGCATTTTTGGTGCTCCTCTTTGGAGAAATAATGGTTACCGTTACAGATAATGAGGACAGATGTGGAATAGAAACCCCAAGTTTATTTCTCTGTGAATGAGGCAGGTTTTCTAGAAAGTTAGTTAATAGATGACTGGGGGTGCCACAGCTCTCTTATAAGCCTCCTGTGTGCCAGGCAGCTGGGAGTTACTCCTGCCCACAGAGATGGGATCTGCGTAGCTGCAAAGAGGATGCATTAGTCTGACCCTCCCTGAAAATGTCATTCACTGACCGGCCAGAGCTGCCAGGGAGGCGACAGAAGGCAAGGGTGATGAGAGCAAAGGGTCTTCCAGGCTCCAGAGCACCAGGGACACAGGACATGGGGGAAGGATGCTCCCAGATGATATTCTTTAAGGTGCTAAGGTGGGGCCAGAGAACAGTCTGACACCTCTCTCTTTGGAAGCAGGAATCCCCCGGCCCCCTCACCCATCTGAGCTGTCGCCATATTACCCACTCTCTCCCGGAGCTGTCGGACAAATCCCCCACCCCCTCGGCTGGCTCGTCCCACAGTAAGGAAACTTGCAGCCTTTCTCACCCTCATTCCTTCCGTGCGCTGCGCTCTGCCTCTGTACCCCCAGCCCGCCCACCCGGCAAGCCCCCTCAGAGGAAACACCCGGGACCTAGACCACCCCGGGCAGCTCACTCCCAACGCTTCCTTCCTACCTGCCCCGATTTCTCACCCTTTCTTCCCAACCCCGGCTCCTTCCTGGCCCTGACTTTCCCGATGCGCTAACCAGGTTTCCTTGCTCCTGGCCCTCACAGGCAAGGACAGCCCATGTACTCCCTTCCTCCTGGTGGCTTCCGGCACCCTTACCCTGCCCTCGCCATGAACGCCTCCATGTCCAGGTGAGTCCTGGCGATGTTTGCTGGTGGCCGTGCTGTGTCTGGCTGTGAAACAGCCTTTCTCTTCAGTGACCGAGAAGGCCTGGGCTCACCCTTCCTCCCACTCGTCTGTGATAGGGTGCCTTCCCGTGGCCCACACACGTGAACCCCAGGTCGGAACGGAGGCCGTAGGATCACTCTTTTCCCAGCTCGCTGCAAGAATAATTTCAAAGCCCTCACACTCTCCCCTCCTGCCGTGGATTTAGTGGCATAGAAGCATTTTGAGTACAGATGCTCTTTGACTCAAGATGGGGTTATGTTCCGGTAAACCCTATGTAAGTTGAAAATATCGTAAGTCGCTTTCACCTTATGATATTTTCGATTTACGGTGGGTTTACCCGGACATAACCCCATCTAAGTCAAGGAGTGTACTGAATGCATACTGTTTTTGTACCATTGTAAAACAAAAAAAATCGTAAGTTGGGAGTGTCTTACTGCATAACATACTGAAGCCAGAGACTGGAAGGAGATCAATTTTTTTCTGAAATGACATTAGGAGAGGAGACAGTGAAAGAGGATTTCTGTCTCAGGGGCTGGCTGTACCCGACAATGAGACCACCAGTGACAGAGGAAATGCCACCCACAGCATAAGCCCTTATTTTCCCCTGCGTACCCTGGCCTCTGACCCTCTACTTCTTTTATGTGTTTCATCCTACCTGTTTCCAGCACCAAATATAGGTACCCTGGATATTTGGCGGGGGTGAGGGGGGATAGTTAGGTGTTTCCCAAACCTGGTTCTCTAGAAGATGACGAGTGGCCTTCCATTCCTCAAACTGTGCCACAGCAGAGGTGTTTACATGCCTCTGCCCTCAAGGCGGGAGCCACCTGTGTCCTCTGCTCAGTGACAGGCATTCAGCCTGAGTCCCTCTGTTGTCATCTGTTTCCACCTGGTACGCAGCCTGGTTTCCAGTCGGTTCTCCCCTCACATGGTGGCTCCCGCCCATCCTGGTCTGCCCACCTCAGGGATCCCCCACCCCGCCATCGTCTCGCCCATCGTCAAGCAGGAACCAGCACCGCCCAGCCTGAGCCCCGCGGTGAGCGCGTAAGTAAGAGGCAGCCTGGATCGGGGCCGGAGGGGCAGTCTCGGGGGGCAGTCTCTGAGCAGCAGCTGCCATTTGTGTTTCTCGCCGGGTCCCATCTGGCAGGCAGCCCAGCAGCCCCTCAGCCAGGTCCTCTCCCTTGGGAATCATTCCCTCCGACTTGCTGTGGTCCCATCCTTTCAGGGACATCGCGCCTCTTGTCTCCCATTAAGGAGACTTTTACAACCAGATTTTAGAGGCTGAAAGAGAACCTAAGAAAGCTTTTAGCTCCCCTCACCCCTCCACCCCCCCCCAACATTACACATGAAAATGTGAGGCCCAGAAAGGAAAAAGTATTTTCTTTCGAGTTGAGCCGAGCACCAGGGCCCTGCGTTATCCACCATGCCATGAAGACAGCAGGAAGCCAGTCAGTGCTCTATGGCCAAGTAGAGCCTGCTTGTTTCTTCCAAGTGCCCGACGCCACTTCCTATCACCCATGGCCAGCGCCTGCCAACTCAAGAGAGAGTTAATCTCAGTTCTCCCACCACCCTCTGCCCTTCGTCAGAACATCAGAGGGTAGATTTCAAAGAATATGGCTGGGAGAGCACTCAGAGGGTGGGAACTACTCGAGGAAGATGCTCAAGTGCCGAAGCAGCCACGGGGCCACTTGAATGGCATCCCAGCAGCTCCCGTGCCGTCCCCAGAGGCGGTGACTGGTGAGTCGGATGCCTCCTGACACTTGCTAACCTGCAGCCATGCGCCTTCCCAGGAAATCGCCAGTCACCGTGAAAAAGGAGGAAGAAAAGAAACCCCACGTGAAGAAGCCTCTTAATGCCTTCATGTTATACATGAAGGAGATGAGGGCCAAGGTGGTGGCTGAGTGCACCCTGAAGGAAAGCGCAGCCATTAACCAAATCCTGGGGCGGAAGGTAAGGCCCGCCCCTACCCTCCAGGCCGCGGGGGTCAGCCAGCATCCCCAGCACTGACCGCTCTTGTCATCTCTGGCCCTCCCTCCCTCAGTGGCACAACCTTTCTCGAGAAGAACAGGCCAAGTACTACGAGCTGGCCCGGAAGGAGCGGCAGCTTCACTCCCAGCTCTACCCGACCTGGTCAGCGCGGGACAACTACGTAAGTGCTCGCTCTGGGCAGGGGGACGCTCAGACCCCAGGAACAGCCTCTGCAGGTGGGGTGGGGAGAAGGAAAGCGACTACATTTATAGAAGGCTCTTAAGACAGGGAGAAGCCCATATTTCTCTAGAAATAGGGAAGGCATTTTAAATTCTTAAGAGGTCAACAAGATGTCCTGAGGACAGACTTAAATTTGTGTCATTCCCATTTTAACTGGACTCCACTTTTGATTCCATAACACAGGGCACAGTGCTAGCCTGGAGCCCAGAGACCAGCGTGTGACCCTCAGGGGAGTTTGTCTATAAACTCCCGGAAACTAGGCAGATTTTTGAATGTATGTCCTTATTTGCTTTTTTTCTGGTAAGAGAATTCATGGCTCCATCAGATTTTCAAAGGGACCTGGGACCCATCAAAAAAGATTAAGAACCACTGTTTTAGGCCAGGCGCGGTGGCTCACACCTATAACCCCAGCACTTTGGGAGGCCGAGGCAGGAGGATCACTTGAGGCCAGGAGTTAGAGACCAGCCTGAGCAATATAGCAAGACCCCATCTCTACAAAAAAAATAGAAAAATCAGCCAGGCATGGTGGTGTGTGCCTGTCGTCCCAGCTACTCAGGAGGCTGAGCCAGGAGGATCTCAGAAAAAAAAGAATCACTTCTATTCTAGGGAGAGAAACGGAAAACAAACCTCAAGGGCAGGGGCAGGAGGAAGCCTTCCAGGAAGGCCTGGACAGCCGGCCTGGTGGGGAAGAGTGTCCGTGTGGGGAAGGAAGGCTCCCTCCGCCTCCGGTCCGACTCCCCTCCAGTGCCCCGACCAGGGGGCCAAGAGCAGTAGGGACAATGCCCTGTCTTCTCCCTGATCAGGGGTCCCCCTGACGAGCTGGCATTATTCCCTCCCTACTTACCTGTTCCTTTGCCCATCTTTCCCAGGGTAAGAAAAAGAAGAGGAAGAGAGAAAAGCAGCTGTCCCAGACACAGTCCCAGCAGCAAGTCCAAGAGGCAGAGGGTGAGTCCGGGGCCCCTGCCCTCTTCACTCTCTTTCCTGCTGACGCAGCTTGGTGGGTCCATGCTGTCTTCCAACAGCTGTCATTTGCAGGGCTCTGCCTCTTGGTCGCCTCAGCATACTCAGGTGTGTGTTACTACCCTTTTTAGAGGTGGCCAAGTAAGAGACTCGGAGAAGTTAAGGCATTTTCCAAGTCACTCTGCTTGTCAAGTGGTGGCAACAGGATTTGAACCCAGGACATTCTCACTTCAAAGCCTGGACACTTTTCAATTCAGTTGAGTTGCATCCTACTTGAGGGTTAATGGAGTATGGTTGAAATTGTCCTTGAAGTTCCCGTAGGAGGGCAGCACGTGAGAGACTGGCATACCAGCTAGCAGTGAATCCAGGAGAGTCGGGTTTTCCTCCAATGTTTCTTTGGTTGAACACCAAAAGCAATGGTTTGCTCGGGTTTAGGGGTGAGTTTATATCCAAAATCTGTGCTAAATCTTTTTATACCAAAATCACACCTAGCACAGAGAGTGTGTCACATTGTGACAAGTATTTGGGTCATGCCCCCATCTCATGCTCACTCCAGGACAAGTGTACAGCTGCTTGCACCATCAAAAGTGCTTTCCGTCTCCCATTTCTTCCTTCCTTCCTTGTATCTACATAATGTGAGGTTCATCTACATAGGAGTACATGTAAGTGAAAAATGTATAATATGCAAAATCCAGTGTATGCCATGCTGCTCAGCAGGAATATATTATCTCTGTACCATAAGCCAAAGATTTTTTTTACTTTAAAATTTTTTTATTTCTGCATATTATGGGGGTACAAATGTTTAGGTTATATTGCCTTTGCCCCCCGCCCAGTCAGAGCTTCAAGTGTGTCCATCCCCCAGATGGTGCACATCGCACTCATTATGTATGTATGTATCCATCCCCTCCTCCCCACTCCCGTCTCCCCGGCGCCCGATAAATGTTATTCCTATATGTGCACTTAGGTGTTGATCAGTGAAACCAATTTGCCGGTGAGTACATGAGGTGCTTATTTTTCCATTCTTGGGATACTTCACTTAGTAGAATGGGTTCCAGCTCTATCCAGGAAAATACAAGAGGTGCTATATCATTGTTGTTTCTTATAGCTGAATAGTACTCCATGGTATACATACACCACATTTTATTAATCCACTCATGTATTGATGGGCACTTGGGTTGTTTCCACATCTTTGCAATTGTGAATTGTGCTGCTATAAACATTTGAGTGCAGATGTCTTTTTTATAGAGCTACTTTTGTTCTTTTGGGTAGATGCCCAGTAATGGGATTGCTGGATCAAATGGTAGATCTACTTGTATCTCTTTAAGGTATCTCCATATTGCTTTCCACAGAGGTTGCACTAGTTTGCAGTCCCAAGATTTTAAAGCAAATTGAGTAGAGATCCATCCCAAAAGTTATGAGATTTAGGAAAGGAAGACAGCTGTTTTTCCTTACTAAGTCTTTGTTGGTTTGGGCGTTGCCCCTTCTCTATGCACTGGGTGTTCCTGAATGCAGTTTCCTCGTCCTGGAAGCCTTGGAAGTGATTTCAGGTCCTTGCTTAAGCATCCCTATGTTTCCAAAGTCCATGTGCACAGCCAGGGCTGGTCCTCAGCCTCTACCTCTCCCAGAGCTACAGCTGCTCACTCACTCTTGCATTTTTTTCTCCTAGGTGCTCTGGCCTCCAAGAGCAAGAAGCCATGTGTTCAGTACCTGCCCCCTGAGAAGCCCTGTGACAGCCCCGCCTCCTCCCACGGCAGCATGCTGGACTCCCCTGCCACTCCCTCTGCAGCCTTGGCCTCCCCAGCTGCTCCTGCTGCCACCCACTCGGAGCAAGCCCAGCCCCTCTCCCTCACCACCAAGCCGGAGACCCGGGCCCAGCTGGCTCTGCACTCCGCTGCCTTCCTGTCGGCTAAGGCTGCAGCCGCCTCCTCTGGCCAGATGGGCAGCCAGCCCCCCATCCTGTCCCGGCCCCTCCCCCTCGGGTCCATGCCCACAGCTCTGCTGACCTCTCCCCCGTCCTTCCCAGCCACGCTCCACGCCCACCAGGCCCTGCCAGTGCTGCAGGCCCAGCCTCTTTCCCTGGTCACCAAGTCTGCCCACTAAGCCGCCCCTGACCTATGCAGGCTGTCACGTGACTCATCGAATAGAAATGATTCAGAAGAAAAAAGAAAAGGAAACTTTATTGGTCAATATTTGACCACCCTGGACTGTTCTGTAAAGTGACTGGTAACAACAGCACTTTACATTTTGTAGATGTAACCAGTAGCTGATCTTAAGGCTTTTTTAAAAAACAAAACAAAACAACAAAAAAAAATCTTCAAAAGAAAGAACTGAAAAGTAGTGTGCTATTCGTCCCTTATGTGCTGTGGTGGATGGACCTGGGCAGAAGACGCCTTTCTCTACACCTCTCTCTCTCTGCCTCCTGCCTCCTCTCTCTCTCGCTGTCCCTCCCTGCCTCAGCTTCCCCACTCAGTCTGCATGTTTGCCATTGCCGTGATTTCCAGCCAGGAACTCCGCATCCACAGCCAGTCCGGCTACTGTCCCGTTAACCCAGCCCAGGTTTCCATCATCTGCTCAAGACCACGGGTTCTTCCCCTTCGACCCTTTTGTCCTCTGCCCAGTGGAAGGCCATCAACATGTGAGAAGACATCGTGGCCTGATTTATTTCCACCAGCATCCCCCTCCCACAGCGGACCCAGACCCACCAGCCCCCAACTTCTGGTGGGGAATGTGGTCCTCTGAAATGGTTCAACCCCACATTTAAAGGGACTCAAGGTGCCTGCCACTTCCCCAGTGAAGAAGTCTTGTTCCTCCTCCTCCTTGCCAGTGGAGACCGTCCCCTCACAGTCCCAGAGTGGCAGACAGGACCGGGCTCCACGGTCTGGCTCTTGTCGCCTGGGTCAGTGCCAGCACAATCTGCCAAAGTTCTAAAGACCCTCTACCCTCCCCCATCACCTCACATGCTTTTTCTGTGTGTATTTCTTTTTGTTTTTATGATTTTTGGAGCAATTTAAACTCCCAGTTGTTTATTTTCACAAAAGAAAATAAAATTGCAGTTGCAAGACCTTTTCTGAGTGTTTCATTAGTCCTTTCGTTGGATCAAACCACTTTTTTCATACCAAGCCCTGTGTTAGATTTTTGCAAACATGCAGAGGAGGAGGACTGGCACTTGTTGCGGGGGGATGTAAAACATGCTGACACAGTTAGAAAACTCCAGCCAGCTTCCAGTCTCAAATGTGCATACACCACTCAGTACTGATGACTGAGATGCGAAGGGGGGAATCTTTTTACATTACAGCTGATTTAAATTAATTTGGAAGACGTTTTGCTTATGCTTCTAACACCTACTTGACTTACGACTGCCAAGATGTGAGCCACATTCTCTGTGTGCTTTCCCTAGTACCAGGGACTGCAGTTTGTTTAACAACTTTATTGAGATAAGATTTACCTGTTTAAAGCTACAATTTACTTATTTAAGATACACAATTCATTGGTTTTTAGTATGTTCACAGCTGTGTATCCATCACCACAGTCAATTTTAGAACATTTTCATCACTCTTAAAGAAACCCCATACGCTTTGAAAATCACTGTTTCCCCAGTTCCTCCCTACCCTGCACTGGCCCTAAGCAACCACTAATCTCCTTTGTCTCTAAATGGGTCTATTCTAGACATTTTGTGTACAGTCACGCATCACCTAACAACTGAAGTCGTGAGAAATGCATCATTATGCCATTTTATTGTTGTGTGAACATCACAGAGTACACTGCCACAAACCCATGTGGTGCAGCCCACCACACAGCTGAGCTGTATGGGACAGCCTGTTGCTACTCGGCTCCGAACCAGTACAGCACATTACTGTACTGAGTTCTGTAGGCAACTGTAACACAGTGTTAAGCATTTGTGTATCTAAACATAGAAAAGTTGCAGTAAAAATATGGTATAAAAGATTAAAGAGCGCCAGGCACAGCGGCTCATACCAGGAATCCCAACACTTTGGGAGGCTAAGGCGGGAGGATCACTCAAGCCCAGGAGTTCAAAACCAGCCTGAGCAATATAGCAAGACCCGTCTCTACAAAATATAAAAATTATCCAGGTGTCGTAGCACGAGTCTTATAGTCCCAGCTACTTGAGAGGCTGAGGCAGGAGGATCACTTGAGCCCAGGAGTTTGAGGTTACAGTGAGCTGTGATTGTGCCACTGCACTATGGCCCGGACGACAGAGTGAGAACCTGTCTTAAAAAGAAAAAAAAAAAAAAAAGATAAAAATTGGTGCCCTTGTATAGGACACTTAACCATGAACAGACCTTGCAGGACAGGAAGTTGCTCTGGGTGACAGAGTGAGTGGTGAGTGAATGTGAAGGCCCAGGACATTACTGCACACTACTGCAGACTTCATAAATGCTCTACACGCAGGCTACACTAAATTTATAAAGAAATATTTTTCTTTCTTCAATAATAAGTTAACCTCAGTTTACTGTAACTTTTTACTTATAAACTTTTTTTAACTTCTTGACTCTTGTAATAACACTTAGCTTGAAACAAATACATCGTACAAGCTGTACAAAAATATTTATAGAAGCTTTTTTCTGTTTTTAAAATTTTTTTGGTTTTTTTTTTTTTTTTTTTTTTTTGCTTTTTAAACTTTTTTCTTAAAAATTAAGACACAAAGGGTCAGGATCATCAATATCACTGTCTTCCACGTCCACATCTTGTCCTGTTGAAAGGTCTTCAGGGGCAGCAACGTGAATCTCATCACCTATGAGAACAATGCTTTCTGGAATACCTCCTAAAGGACTGGCCTGACGCTGCTTTACAGTTAACTTTTGTTTTTAATAAAAGTATACTCAAAAATAATGACAAAAAGTATAGTAAATACTTAAACCAGTAACGCAGTCATTTATGTCACTATTAAGTACTACATACTGTACATAATTCCATGTGCTAGACTTTTCTAGGACTGGCAGAGCAGTAGGTTTGTTGACACCATCATCCCCACAAACATGCGAGCAATGTATTGTGCTACGTTAGGATGGCTGTGCCTTCACTACGCAGTAGAAATATTTCAGCTCTGTTATCATCTTATAGGACTGCCATGATATATGCAGTCCATTGCTGAACTTAAGGTCTATTCAGGGCAATGGAGTGAGACTTTGTCTCAAAAAAAAAAAAAATTTTTTTTTTTTGTGGAGATGAGGTCTTGCTATGTTGCTCAGGCTGGTATCGAACTCCTGGCCTCAAGAGATCCTCCTGCCTCTGCCTCCCATAATGCTAGGATTCCAGGCGTGAGTCACCATACCCAGCCAAAGTTTCCTTTTAAAATTAAGATATTTTCCTATTCTATACAAATGAATTTGATGCAATTTTGAAAAGAGGTACAGTCGAACAAGTGAAATCTTTGTTTCGTTCAGAATAATACATAATAAAAATTTCATCAATATTATATAAAAAGAGGAAAACCCAAACAAAGCAGGTTCTAAATCCTATCATTCCACTGTTTTCCATCGCACTTAGGGTAAATGTTTTACAACGCGCTGCAGGGCCGCAAACTGATCTTTTCTCCTGTTAAGTATCGTCTCCACCTCAGACACACTCCTTGCTGTTTTCCAACACAGTTAGCGTGTTCCTCCTCAGCCTCCGTGCGTTCGCTGGAGACGCTGAGCAGAGGAATGAACGGCAAACAGGACAGATGGGAGTGGGGAACTCTGGCCGGGCCTGAAGGTGGAAGGAAAGGAGCTAGTGTAGACAGGCCTGAATAGGAAACACGGGAGGGGAGGGGAAAGGCAGGGAAGGGGGGACTGAAGTCACCGTGGTCCTAGGGAATACTAGAGGAGCCTGACAGAAGGTTCCTCAGGTTGGAGGAAAGTACTGTAACGCTGGTGCACCAGTAGAGAGAATGATCCAAGAAGAGCGGGCATTCACTCCTCACCTCCATAGAGTGGGCTACCTGCCAAGAATGAAAATTTCAACGTAAAGCCATGGGCTGTTTTAAGCAAGGTGGAAGATAATCAGGAGGGTCCCTTCCGTAGACTTACTGCTGCAACAGCACAGAATTCATCATATGTCCACCACCTCCCACATTCTTTGTATTTCCCTGAGATTAGCTCAGAAACAACTCTTTAGGCTCTCTGTAGTAGGGCAGAACATGAGCAGAACAGATTTAAATAAAACTTCAAACAACAGTGTGATCCAAGACACAACCTTCACTTATCCCAGGGAACCCGCTGAATAGTTCGAATTTTAATAGTTCATGACATGGGAGGGAAGGAGAGTTTTTACTAATTACCCCGGTTATCTTGCACAAGATGAAAGGATCATCAAATAGACTAAGGTAACATGGTCAGAGGGTACAGTGGCTTATTCTTTTTTATTTTTTCTTTTTTTTTTTTTTTTGAGACAGAGTCTCACTCTCTTGCCTGGGGCGAGTGCCGTGGCGTCAGCCTAGCTCACAGCAACCTCGAACTCCTGGGCTCGAGCAATCCTACTGTCTCAGCCTCCCGACTGGCTGGGACTACAGGCATGTGCCACCATGCCCGGCTAATTTTTTCTCTATATATTTTTAGCTGTCC
>RJWJ010017555.1:0-32821 GCA_004363605.1 Indri indri
TTTTTTTTTTTTTTTTTTTGAGACAGAGTCTCACTCTGTTGCCTGGGCTGGAGTGCTGTCTCATCAGCCTAGCTCAAAGCAACCTCAAACTCCTGGGCTCAAGCGATCCTACTGCCTCAGCCTCCCGAGTAGCTGGGACTACAGACATGTGCCACCATGCCCAGCTAATTTTTTCTATATATATATTTTTTAGTTGTCCAGATAATTTCTTTCTATTTTTAGTAGAGATGGGGTCTCGCTCTCGCTCAGGCTGGTTTCGAACTCCTGACCTTAAGCGCTCCACCCGCCTCGGCCTCCCAGAGTGCTAGGATTACAGGCGTGAGACACTGCACCTGGCCTCAATGGTCATTTAAAAAAGAGAGTCTGTTTACATTTTGGGGGAAAGGCAAAGTAAGTGGATTTCTTCTATTTATGATATATAGCTTTTATGATTCACATAAAATGAAGATGATCTTATAAAATGTTTGAAAACTGAGCACTTTTAAGAATGAAGGTGTATGCTAGCAGCAATCAAGGTAGGACAACAGGCATAAACCTGCACTGTTCCAGGCTAACCTGGATGTCTGCTCATCCCATGTAAAATGTATGATATCTCGCAATGCATAGCCTATGGGTCCCAGGCTTTCTACAAAAGTGCTCTCTCCTCCCTCAAATTGACTCCTGCACCAGAATCCCCTGGATTGCTTGTTAAAAATGCCAATGCTCAGCCCTTGCTTTCTAGATGGTTAGATTATCCACATTTTCAGGTTCTTGGCTGATTCTCATCACTATTCAGCTCAAAACTAGTGTAGGCTACTATCCTCTGAAATCTCAGTGCGTTTATAGTACACAGTGGAATTGTTCATAGGCATACGTAACCTACCCATCCTCCATATTTTTAAATCTAAGATGCATATTTTCCGCATTTTAACATCTTAAAAATCCAGATACATCTTACATTTTGATAGGATCTTAAAATCAGAACACAATTCTCAGTGCGCATGCATTCATGAACTTGGTTCGTTGTTCTTGGAGGCATGACTAGACAACTGTAGCCCATCTGTGTTGATGTTTTAGTTAATAAACTGTTTGAAGATCATAGGAGAAAAGAATATGATGCCTCGTTGTCAGAGGATTTTCTACTGATACCTTCAGATATAAGTAAAAAAATAAAAGCATCAAATTTTGCATAATGAGTGTCATCAAATTTGAGAAAAGTTTCCTGGACATAATACTATGGTGTTTTTACAAATATTTCATTACCAGTGAATTTGGTGGTACAGCATTTTCTGTGGAAAAACTCAAGTGTTGTTGACTCTGAGTTGAAGAATGATTCAGAATAATTGGACATGGGTGAAGAAATTTTAAGAATATCTGAACACAATTATTTACCTTATTTTTTCCTTTTTATGCACAAAATGTTAGTATACAAATCTAAGTCTAAAAGAGCTTTTTCCATTAAAAATAACAAATCTGAAGTGATAAAAAGTATTATGTTTTATTTGGCAGGTTTTTAAAAATTTCTTAGTATACATTAAAATGTGTTATAATTGATCATTTCTGAGACTTGACACATGGTAGGTAACTAGTCGAAAAGGAAAAAAAAAAGTTAAATTCTTTGGCAATTTTGTTTGCTATTCCACTCAGTCAACATGTGCTCCGGAATGAGAGTATAACACGGAACATTAATATCAGTTAATCTTAGTTCCTCTTCACCTCTCATAAAGTGAACATTTCCCCAGGAAGTGTGTGAATTCAGTGTTAAAGGTTTTCCAAACATGTTCCTTTAAAATGAACAAAATAATTATCTGAAGCTCTGCCTAGTGTGTTCTATGTTAGAAAAGAAATTATCTGGGTGATTTGATTAATTTTCAAGGGCAGTTTTGAGTCTTCACAATGACTAGAACAAGCAAAGCCTGTTTCAGATGGTCCCTATTGTACTACCACAGGCACACAGAAGAAATAACAGTGCTCCCTGTCAGATTTAATAGGGTGTTTGCAGAGTTGTACACCAGCAAGAGCAGTCAGGAAGAGGAGATTCAGGCCTGCACCGGTAGGAGTTTGGGAGCCCGCCGCCCATCTTCCACAACTTTCCTCTCTGGTTGTGTTTCTTTTCAGCCTGTACAGGGAAGCCCAGCTGCCAACAGACAACAGGCTGAACGGTAGCCAGCTGCTTTATAACTGTGTTAGCCAGAAGCCCTCATGAGAAATATTTTTCCTGGAAAATAAATTATAACATGTCTAAGTGGTGCCTGACATAGCTAAACAGGAGGCATGCTGCTCTATTGCAAATTCATCTGCAGTCTCTGGGTAGAGAGACAAATAAAAGCACTTCATCAAAATCAGTCACAGAAACCCAGGAATACCCATAGGAGACCACTAAACTCTAAATACCAATCAATTTCTCCAACTTTTTTTGTCAAACTTGCAAGTCCTTTTAAGCACTGTCTTCTTGAACTGCCAGGCAGCAGCTGGCTGGCATGGAGAAAAATCAGAAGGAGTCCAGTTTGGGGGCCTTCTAGGACACAGCAGTTTATCTAGCTGAGGACACTTACTGCTGAAGGGCTCATTCGGCCTTAGAGTATCAATTAAGGTTAAAGCTAAAAGTGGGATTTTACTTCTTTATGTTTGCAATGTCTTTGCTCTGAAGAGGTTTGCCTTACTATGCTCGGTAACAATATAAATAGGAAGTGTATTAAGAAATTGCCCCTCTCTGACCACAAATTTAAAACTGCAGCTCCTAAAGTAACTCAACATGTAGCCTGTATTTAGAGTTAGTTTTTTTTTTTTTTTTTTAATATTTAACTCAACACGTAACCCAATTTTAACTGAACGTGTAGTCTGTACTTAGATATTTGCTGGTCGCTTAACAACCACAATTTCACTGAAGCAAGGTATTAATGATTTAAATTAAGATGCTGGTGTCTGTATTGATCTCAATTTAATCAATATTTATGGTGTACTTATTATGCATAAGACACTTTGCTGGATACTGCAGTGATGCATGATAATCTCCACTCTCAGGGAATTTATGTTTCCATTCAGGAATCAAATAATCAGACAGGATGGCTTTGCTCCAGACTACGCATTTGACTAGTTGTGTGACCATGGGAAAGTCATTTAGCTCTTATTAAGGAGGGTTTGGCATGTGACTCCTATATAAAGAAAATCATTCTGCTCAATAGATTGGAAGACTAACTTTGAACCCATCAACATATGGAGAGTATGAATAAAGGGGAGATTAGGAATGGAGAGTAATGGATGGATCCATGACATATTTTGGAGAGAGATTCAAGTGTTTTCCCCAACCTTGCTTGCCAGGCTAAGGATATCCTACATTGGGTCTCCAGAGCTAGTGAGGTTATCAATTGGAGAAATGAAATACTATGCAGCTTTTTTGTAGCTAGCTGTGTGATCTTCAAATGTCATGGGACCTCACCACAGAGGGTGTTCCCTATAATGAAATGGAGGTAATAACCCTGAGACCCCTCTCCCTCCCAAGAATATATAAACAAGAAGCAGATCGTAGGTGTAAAAATGGTTAGAAAGAAAAATTCTTTTTGGATGTGCAAAGCAATATTATTATTTGCTGAAAAGTTTTAACTGCTAAGGATGCAGGTAAGTGGATCACTCAGCTTTTAAATGTTTTCCTCTAATAAATGAAGCCATGCATAATTTATGTAACATAAAATTAAAGACACTAAATTGGAAAAGTTAGAAAAATATGACTATTTTCTTAAACGCATCACACTCAAATTGGAGAAACCTAAGGCCCAATATTCAGACCACTGAATTCAGATATCCTCCACCCAAAATGGTAATGAAAGTTAGAGAAAGTCGTTCCTATACAGAGTGAAGAAGTGGATTGCAAGTATTCCAAGATGCATCTTAGAACACAGTTCCTCATAGAAACAGTGTGATGAATCAGAACATAATTAGTATAGTATTCTGGTCAGGAGCTTATGGTCGATAAAGCTGAGCTGGTCTGAGAAGTTAAGTAATATTAGAATGCTCCAGCAAACAACAAACTCAAAATGTATATACTTTTGAAACACAATCCAATCGTAACTGAGCCAGCAGCATTTATGGAATGCATAATGTATGTAAGCACAGTGCTAACGGGGCATTGGTTATAGGTCCCCCCTTAAGAATTTTACAGCTTAGGAAGGACTTTCAATGATTTTTGGGTAGAGAAATTCTGAGACACTTAAAAAGAAGTGAAATTAGAGTTGATAAAAGTAGTTCAGAATAAATATGTTCTTTAAGTAGTATAAACTGTTCATTTACTTGCAAAGAATGTAAAATAAAAGTGTTTCTTCTTGGCATTTTATATGAATTTCTAGTATGCAGAAACACTGTAAAGTAAGATGTAAAACACCCGTATTCAACATGGACAATGATTTAAAACCAAAAGGTGAAGTAGATTATGGATGAATGCCAAAAAACAAAAATCTAAAACTACCAGAAATGAGTGCTAATAACCAAAATTGGATAAGGAATAATATTTTATACCCAATTAACGAATACTTAAAGGACATCAACCTTGTCTCTTGGAAACACATATGAAAATATTTAAACCAGAGAGTGGCGTGATGTGTATATTTAGTCCACAGTCATTTTTGTTAAATTTTTTCAACAGTTTAAATACATTTTTCACATATATTCAGTGACTCACATAATTGCTAAATTATAGTCTAACCAAATAGCCAGATGTCCCTTTTAGATTATTGCATAATCATAATTGGCTGGATTATTTCAAACCCATAAATTTACGAATGATTTCTTTAAAAGAATTTGAACTGGCTGATCATAAAGAACAATGTTTCTTTTAACCAATATTAATTTTAATAAAAATCATCAACTCTAGGAAGCTTGCTCCAAGCAATAATGTTTTCAAAACATCCTTTATAACATTTTTACTTCCTGAATATACTTATATTATAAACTCCTAGAATGAGTGCTTGAAAAAAAATGTTCAGCACAATACGACACTGTGTAATCTTTGGCTCCATGGTAATAATTTTCTAAATTGGTGATGGAAATTGATAAGCCTATTTAATAAAGTCTTGTATATGTATATCCTTTTACAAACCTATAGGTACGATTCATATACAATTCAGGGAGCAATTATTTCAATCTCCAATTAAAAGATACAGAGCAAAACAGCAAAGTTTCTTTTGCTGTGGATTTAATGTCAATATTTTAACTAATTTTCAGAATCATAAGATCTAATACTAATGTAGTATAGGTATAATATTTTTATTTTATGAATATTATTGGCTGAAGGTTAGGAGAGACTCCCTTCTCCTTGCCAAGTATTAAATTAATTAATGCTTTTTTTCTATTAGGTATGTGAGTGAATTAAAAAGTCAGAATCTCTAGAGATAGACATTCCTCAATATATTTTTTAACAAAGATTTATAGTATTCTAAATATGGATGAAAATCAGTTACCATACCCATTATCCCACCTCTGTTAATAAATATATTTTGAAAGTCCAAATGCTACTGGTTCTGGTTCACAATCACCTGCCATTTTCTTGCTAGATATGGCATTCACAGCAAAATTCCTCTATGGATCAAGATCTGTGGGCATAATATAGATATTAGATTCACAGAACAAGGTGAGTTAACACATTCTTTATGCCCAAGACAGTTAACAAAATACTATCTCACACGTTCCTCTCTTGTCAGGGGCACTGAGAGCTGGTCTTTTCCTCTATTTTCAAATAAATATATTACAAGTAACATTATTGCAAAATTTCTCATGACCTAGTGTGAGATACAAAGACTGCATAAAATATTATGCTTTTATCTCCACTTCTTGTTGTGACATAAATATTAAAATAATCTCTCAAAAATAAGATGGTCTAGGTCTTCATCTTGCAGTACTGTGCTCTTTTACCGACAATTTATTTTGTTCTTCCTTTTCCAGATGAAGTAAAGATTTTGTTATGGAAAAATGGCCAAGTGATTTCCATAGTTCACGAGGAAGCATTTTCCAAATATATTTAGCAAAGTGTCCAAAATATAGCATCCAAATAACTACCATTAAAAATGTAATTAGTGTGGACATACTAGTACAGTCATGTATTAATTAATGACAGGGATACATTTTGAGAAATGCATCGTTAGACAATTTCATCATTATACAAACATCATACACTGTACTTACACAAACCTTGATGGTACAGCCTACTACACACCTAGGCTATATGGTATATCCTACTGTTCCTAGGCTACATACCTGTACAGCATGTTACTGTTCAGAATACTGTATATGATCATAACACCAAGGGAAGTATTTGCATATCTAAACACATCTAAACATAGAATAGGTATAGTAAAAATATGGTATAAAAGATAAAAAATAGTACACCAGTATAGGGCACTTAGCATGAACAGAGCTTGCTGGACTGGAAGTTGCTTTGGGTGTCAGTGAGTGAGTGGTGAGTGATTGTGAAGGCCTAGGACACACTACTGCATGCTACTGTAGACTTTATAAACACTGTACACTTAGGCTACACACAGTAAATTTATAAAAAATATTTTCTTTCTTTAGTAACAAGTTAGCTTACTACAATGCTTTTGCTTTACTTTTTGGCTCTTTTGTAATACCACTTAGCTTAAAACACAAATACATTGTGCAACTGTACAAAAATATTCTCTTTCTTTATATCCTTAATTCTATAAACTTTTTTCTATTTTTAATTTTTTATTTTTTTAAACTTTTTTTGTTAAAAGCTAAGACATAAACACACACACATTAGCCTAGGCCAACCCCGGGTCAGGATCATCAATATCACTGTCTTCCACCTCCACACCTTGTCCCACTGGAAAGTCCACAGGGGCAATAACATGCTTGGAGCTGTCATCTCCTATAACAATGCCTTCTTCTGGAATATTGCCTGAAGGATCTGCCTGAGGCTGTTTTCCAGTTCACTTTTTTTTTTTATAAGTAGGAGTACATTCTAAAATAATGATAAAAAGCATAGTATAGTAAATGCATAAACCAGTAGCATAGTCATTTATCATTATCAAATGTCACGTACTGTACATAATTACATGGGCTACACTTTTATATGATTGGCAGCACAGTAAGTTTGTTTTCACCATCATCACCATAAACATGTAAGAAATGTATTGCACTATGACCTTATGATGACTATGATCTCATTAGTCAATAGGAATTTTTTGGCTCCATTATAATCTTATGGGACCACCATTATACAATCTATGTGGTCCATCATTGACTGAAATGTCATTATGTGGTACATGAGTGTACTCACAACATGATTACCTCTACTCTACTCATGAGGACACCAAAACTCAGAGTAAGAGATTTCTATCTAGATTTGTCTCCTAAGTAGGGTTATCTGCCTCTAAATATGATACTCTTTTGAGTTTAACTAAAAAACACAATGGTAAGATTTTTTCTACAAGATAGCAAGTGTAGAAAATGCAACACAAGTAATTTATGATATAGAGTTGGTGGACTTTCCAAATGGTTGTTATGCAATCCTTCAGAAAAGCCAGCCGCACATTAGGATGCATAGATAAAGCCCTGAGAAATATCTTTACTAAGAAGAAAAGTCAAATTCTATCAGATACTCAACCACAGTTATCATATATGTCCCCGTCAGTTGCAAAAAGAAAGAATGTTTATTGCAAACATGGTATCTGATAAAACATTTGTAAGAAAGTTGAAAAGACTAACAGCTAAAAAACAGAAGGATTTGCAAGTAATTCACTTTATTGCTCCTGGAAAGGAGAGTAAAAGAAGTGCTAATATTTGAGCACTATAAGCTAGAGAGAGTAGGGAGAAAAAGAAAATTAAAAATATCTGTAATTGCAGGATATCTCTTAGGCCTGATTCTTCCATTTCATAGGTGTGGTACTGTGTCTCAGCCATTAATCTCTCTAAGCTTATTTCTTTTTTGTAAACAGACAAATAAATAAATGATACATAGTAGTCATAGTTTATTTTGGGTCTGAATTCGTTAAGAACTTGTTTATTCAAAACTTTTGCAATTCAAGGTGGATCCTTGATCAATATCATGGGCATTTCTGGTTACCAGCTTAAGGCCCATTGTCACTTTGTGTGATTCATCAGCTATCAATGGCTGGACCCTCATATATCTTTGGAAATATTGTCTTCCAAAGTCCAAGTTAAAAATAGCAAATAAAGCTAACAATAAAATTTATCAACCTGAAAATATCACAATAGCAATAGTAACAGTGTTAATGATAATTGTAAATGTTTATTGGGGGCTTAATATTCATAAGGTTTTTTAAACATAATTTTATTGTGAATATTTAAAAAGATATACAACATGATGTAATGGGATACATAAGATTACTACAGTGAAGCAAATTAACGTATCTATTATCTCACATAGTGACTTTTTTGTGTGTGGAAAGGGCAGCTAAAATCTACTCTCTAAGCATGGATTCCAAATACAGTACAATTTTATTACCCATAGTTCTCATGCTGTGTGTTAGATCTCCAGACTTGTTCATTTTACATATCTGCTTATTAGGATTTATAAGCGTTGTCTCATTACATCCTTACCACGGCTCCATGAGTTAAGGACTGTCGTCTTTATTTACCAAGCTCACACAGAAAGTGACAAAGTCAAGATTTATATCAAAAAATCCCGACTGTGGAGTCTGGGATGTTGGCCACGATGCCCTCCCACCTTCCGTAAAACCATATGCTCTGGTCTTCAAAGCCTTTCTCATGTTTCAAAAGTGTGTGTGTGTGTGTGTGTGTGTGTGTGTGTGTGTGTGTGTGTTTGAAAGAGATATAAATCATTGGTTGTGGTGTCTCTGAATAGAAGCACCTAGTTACATGGGTGGGCCTGACATATTTTTGGTACTGATCACTATTTTTCCCCTGTTATGCCTTCCACATTTAATATAAGAATATATTCAAGCCATAGAATTATGTAGGGTCTCCTGTTACACCATACCATGGGGCTTTTTAATTATGTGTCCATATAATTAAATTATTCTGGTGCATTCCTCACCAGAATACAATCTTCTCGTGATGCAGATCATATATTGTTCCTTTTAGAATGCCCATAATGTTTTATTTATTTAATTCCAAAATATTAAGGGGGGGGTACAAATGTTTTTGTCACATGGATAGCTTTTATAATGCTTTAGTCAGGGCTATAAGGTGCTCATCACTTGAATAGTGTTCATTGTTCCTGTTAGGTAGGTCCTTACGCTTCCTCTCTTCCCCACCCTTCTTGATTTCCAATGATTTTTAGTTCTTTCTGTGCCTATGTGTGCCCATGGATTAGTTCCAAATTATTAAAGTACATGGGGTGTTTGTTTTTCCATTCCTGAGATACTTCTCTTAGGATAATGTCTCCAGTTCTATCCAAATTGCTGCAAAAGACATTAATTTATTTCTTTTTATGGGCTAGTAGTATTCCATGGTGTGTGTGTGTGTGTGTGTGTGTGTGTGTGTGTGTGTATGTGTGTATGCATATAAATATATATATACACACATACCACATTTTGTTAATGCACTCAAGAATCCATGGCACTTGGGTTGATTCCACACCTTTGCAATTGTGAATTGCATAGCAATAAACATTCGAGTGCCGGTGACTTTTTGATAAAATGACTTCTTTTCCTTTGGGTAGATACCCAACAATGAGATTGCTTGATCGAATGGTAGGTCTACTTTTAGTTCTTTGAGGAATCTCCATACTGTTTTCCACAGAGTTTGTACTAATGTGCAATCCCATCCACAGTGTATAACTGTTTCTTTCTCTCTTCATCCATGCCAGCATCAATTGTTTTTGGACTTTTTAATAAAAGCCATTCTAACAGGGTTAAGATAATACCTCATTGTGGTTTTAATTTGCATTTCCCTGATAATTACTGATGTTGAGCATTTTTTCATATGTTTGCTGGCCATTTGTCTACCTTCTTTTGAAAAGTTTCTGTTCATGTTATTTTTTTTTCTTGCTGATTTGTTTGAGTGCTTTGTAGATTCTGGATAACAGCCCTTTATTGGATATACAGTTTGTGAATATTTTCTCCCATTTTGTAGATTGTCTATTCACTCTGTTTATTATTTCCTCTGCTGTGCAGAAGGCTTTTAATTTAATCAATATAGTGAATCCTGAACAATATAATTAACAAATACTAAAAGCATGATAACCTGTATATAAACACGTTCAGCTCTACTCCAAGGGGCACAGAGTACTTAGATATATCAAAACATAATTCTCATACATATGCTTTATGCAAATTCTACTTACCTTCAGTGGATGACCATCTGTAAAATTAAATTAGAGCAAGCTTATTACCCTACATAATTATTTTTGAATATGTAAAAATAAGTAGTTTTCAGGGTCATTTTATATAATACTCACTGTACCGTTTAACATTTCTAAAACAATCAACATGGTTCTCTGCTGAGAATATTTCAATGTTTAGATTCTCTCAGAATGAATGGTCTTTTAGAACATTAGACAATACTTGAAGAAGATGTGCTTTGCAAAGCAAATTCCAGCTTCGAATTTACAATCTATCCTTTTAACCTCTGATCATGTCAGGGATAACAATACATTTTAGCACTTCGGTTATTGTCCCCGATAAGTAGTTACTGTCATTTGAAGCATTAAAACATATTAAGGCATTAAATTTCATTATAGAGTTATTTTTAGAGAGTTACATTAGTTTTGTTATCAGACTTTTTTTTGCATTAGGAAAAATAAAAGATTAATTCTCAATAACCCTGTCCTTAAGATTGCATAATGATCCCTTATCTGTAATGACAAACAAATTAAATAGTATTTTCAGTGGCTAATTTCTCATTTTGGAGTAGATTACAAAGACAAAAAAATAGTAATGAAAGCTTTGCATGGATAGTTTCATAGCATGCGAATGGACATGGCGAAAACTTTAATAAATGAAGCACCATCTTGATGGTTTGAGGGAATGCTAGCTGAACTTAACATATCCATCCATCTTAACATTCTTACATTTATTCTGTTTAGAAGATGGCTAAATCTCAGTGGAGGAAAGCTTTAATTTCCTTTCAAATGTCATTGGCTTGGAATGCTTTGATCATGCTGAGATTTGTCCAACCCCTGTCATGGCAATTCTCTGATGATTTCAGGCTGATTTGCTTTGTACATCAAAGGCATGAAAGGACCATTTTACAACACATGCTTTTGGCTCAACATTTTGAAGTCTCTTGAATACTCATGAGCCATACGGTTATAAGAAGTGGACCACTGTTACACACTTAGAAAATATGGTGACTAGTTACATCCCAGACTTTATGTTGGCTTTTCTCAAAAGCAAGGATTCTTACGTGGCTGTTCCTCAATGATTGTATTATTATATTAAAAATATATAGCTATTTTATAAATATTATAAAAGACGTATTCTAAATAATGTTCTGATAACATCAAATTTTGGTATCATCACATTATTACATGAGTTATAACATATAAAACTCTTTAAATAATAGAAAAATAAAAGTCAAAAACTAAAGTTAACTAATATTTGAAAAGAGTGATGATCACAATGTTTAAAAATCCAACAGTTTCAGATCTTACGTTTTAGACATGTAACAGAAAATATTCCAGAGAAATATTAACAACTCTTGGTTATTCTAATTCTATCCATTTATTTCCAGATGTATGTCTCCTGTAGACCTTTGATCCTTTTCTTTTTGTTCTTGGTCTTTCGATCATTTTTTCTCCCATGAGTTAAGTGACTAGATAATTGACACAATAAAATAGAAAAGGTAATGAAATTAAAATGGGCCAACTAATATTTCTAATAGGATATTAAATTTAAAGAAACTTTTATCTATTGATTCTTGTAATAACAAACCAGAATGCTGAAAATGTGATTTCCACTTGTCATCATCATCATCATTGTCATCGTCAAGGAAAGATAAGTAATGTGAATTACAGAAGTGTCAAAATTTAGCAGTGATAGAATTGATCACCAAAATAATATCAATTCCTGGTATTTATTAGGCTCTTCCAATGTACTCCCCACTTTTCTAACATAAAATTTTCAGAAATGCCCTATGAGATAGATTGGATTATAATCATGATATTACAGATGAAGAAAGTGAAAGGCAGATAAATAAACTGTCCAAAGTCCAATGGCAGATGATCATGTATGTCTAACTTTTGTGCTCTAGTATCTCCCATATAGAATGTTTTTACCTTTACTAGTATTATTTTTCTGATAATTTTAGGTTTTAAAAATTTCCCCAATGATACCTTATTTTTTCACACTTTACTACCTGCCCCAATTTTGGAGCAATCTAGTCAATTATTCACAATGTTCATTTTTGAATGTGGGGATGGAAAGGATACAGTTTTATAAAGATTTAAAAATAGCTATAATAAAACAATGATTGTATTACTAAATAAATATGTAAATATTTACTATTTTTTTACATTTGAGGAATATTTTTTCTTTAAATATTTTTAGTTTTTGTACACACACATGCATATATGTTCTAGGACATGCACACACTAATAGAATTTTATAAAATTGCATGTTCTAAAATCTCAGATGATTACAACATATTCCCAAATTCAATATGATAGCTGCTATTAAATCTTATATATTCTCTAATTACTGATTAAAGCCTGTAAACATTATATATTGTGATTTTTTACTAATAATTCATTAAAAGAGGAATTTTAAAAATAGTCTTTGGTGAAATGCCTGTAAATCTAATGTCAGTTAATACTCAGCACCTTCATTTACCTATGCAGTGAGTTATCTTCAGACTTTATAACTGAGCAAACTACAGATAGATTATTGAATTATTTTTTTTGTGTGTGTTGGTTTAGGTGAAGCATAAGGCCTGAAGAGACTAAAAGAGATCAGATATACCTAAATTCTTGGAAATCTGAAAATATAATGCAATGTGTTTTAAAAATGTATTAGGAAATGAGTAGAGTGGTTTAAACAAAGATAATTAAGTATAAAGAAGTAATATTTTAATCCTGAATTCTATTCATAATAATTATTTTAATTCTTGCTAAGCCTTATGAAACATGACTAGTTGAAACCATATTTTAAGCTTTTACTTAATAACTTTTTTATTATTAATAATTCCATTCTGCATTTGCAGCTAGCTTTAAAAATAATTAAATAAAATAATGATTCACCTGTTAAAATATATAAGAATAGCCTGAAAGGTAAATAATTAAACTCTTCAGACATTGTTGATGATAATTTACTGTTGTGAACAAGTTAATTACCAATTCTGACTTTATGAATGTGATCAATTATAGAAAATTTAAACCACAGAGCTAATTGTCAACTCTGTTTCATTAATAAAACTGTTAATATTATGAGATCAAAGTATCATGTTGTCTGGATCTTCAATAGTGCATTAAAGCAATGTCTCACCCGAATGACAAATTATGTACAATAGTCATTCTATATCTTTCAGGTATATTACTGTATTATATCCTATATATATTGAAATGCAATATATGTGTATATTATTCATTAATATAATATGGAATACATATAAATATGTTTATAATATATTTGATATATTACAATTTGACATCTAGTATATTTTATCTATCTGTGAAATCACAATATACCTTATTTCTTTTATTTTGTGATATTGTTTAACTAACAGCAGATGTGAAGAGGGAGTGGTGATGCACTGGATGTATATAACTTAATTTCAGAAATATTAAAATATTGGAAGAATGTTTATCTTAGAAGCTAGGTACATAAAATATATCCCCCCAAATGCAAATCTGAGCCCAGATGTAGTTTTGTTGAGGGCTTGTGAAAACAATACATTCATGTAATAATTCTTTGGTCTTCAGAACATCTTTGAAAGTAGGCCATTTGAAATATTCTGCAAAATTCCAATAATTCCCATGATGGCTGAGTGTTGTCAAAGCTTGGGAATAGTATCAGGTAGAAAGCATATGATTTGGACTAATTTCAAAATGAAATCATGCATCTAAGCTATGTGTACTTTCAGTATATTCCCTATGTTGTTAACAACAGTTTTATAACAACTACTCTGTTTCTTTAACATTTCACTAGGAAACAGCCCCTCTTCATTTCATTCTTGGCTCTATGGAAATGACCTTTGTGAGAAATCTGGATTCCATTCCCGGTATAAATGCAAGCTGACTGGCACTGAGTCTATGAAGTAGAACATTTATACAGTATACTCAGCCAAAACAACTCACTTATAAAGGGGAAAACAATCATTTGGGTCTGCAAATTGGTTTTCCATGTTGATTATAGTGACATTAAATAGAAATGGCTTCAATCTCCATGTTTAATTGTTCTCTGGTCCATTCCTGAAAATAAGTAGAAATTATACCAACATTTATTCAAATATCAAGAAAATAAATGGGACTAGAGTTAAAGTGCATTTTTTATACCATAGAGAACAGGAAAATGCCTTTTTAGAAATTATTACGTAAAAGGTCTGAAGTGTCTATGAGTGCATAATTATACACAACCAAAAAAGGCAAAAAGAGTTTATTTTTGGATGTTAGTATTTTATCTTATTTTTTCTATCTAAATGGTGGCTAATATACAATGCAAATTTATGCTTCATGATCATATTGATGGCAACTACTGTGTATTATTTCTTGTCCATGGTACTGAACAAATCCTTTTTTCTTAAGTAACCCTTTAATATATTTAGTTATTGAGTTGTTTTCTTTAGTGAGGTCTTTAGCTACTATTTAATGGTTCTTTAGTTACCATCTAATGAACATCCATTATGTGCCTATAATACTTTCATTTTCAATATTTACATTTTCCATTAATTCCTATAACAACATATGTATTATTACTCCCACTTAACAGACTAAAAACCTGAAGAAAAGAGAGATTCTTTGTACATTTATTAATTTGTCAAATGAATATCAAGCACTATTTTGCTAATACTATTTGGTAATAAATATATGAGGGATAAAAAGCAAATGAATTTGTTGTAATTTTTGAACTTCCTGAGCCTAGTGTCTAAGGCAGTTCGTTGAATAACATGGTAAATGATAGACCTAGTAAGTATTTAAACCCAGCTTCCAAGTACGGTACTTTGTACCGTAACTTGTAGTTGAATGAAATATATTGACAAGTTCTAGTAAATCCACAGGAAAGCCAATGTACTGTCAAAATTTTTGTTCTTGCTATTTCCATCTCCAGACCATTTCAATAAGCATTCATTGCGTTTGATTTAGGGTATATGTTATTTCCATTCATGGCTATGAGTGAGATGTTCACAAAGATGTAATGAATTGGTATTTAATATTTGATTTGAGTCTTCAATTGATCTTGGATTATAAAGGGGGAAAAAGCTTGTGTTGCTTTAACATATAAGGAAGGTTTTATTAATATTCTGAGAAGCTATGTACAATATGTAAATGAAAATCTCTCATTGTACCATTCTTTCATGATTCTAAATGGTGCCATAACTGAGGTTATGTCATGATGTTTAGCATGGTTTGTGAAACTGTAATAGCTTGGCTTTTTTTGACAGGTTTTTCATTTAAATATTTGGCTTCACTTACATAGGAGGTTGCCATCATTTGTAAGCTTCCCTCTTTTTCGTCTTGTAATCTCTGCAGGATGAAAAATGTTCTGATGCTATGGAAATTATTCTAGCACAGATGTATTTAGATTGTGGAAATTGCTTTGGGTTGTTTAAAGCAAGACATTTTTTTGATTGTTTCCATGATGATTGGATGCTTCATTAACCCCTTTATTGTTGACATCCTATGGAGACTCGATATGTAGTCTTAATTATTTTAAAAGACAATTCTTTGTTATTTAGCTGGTGATTAAAAACACATTAAAAGATGGCACAGAAAGACTATTTTTGTTCATTACCCAATCTAAAAATCTAATCACGTAGTAAGAGACTAATTTTCACATAATTCTTAAAACAGTAAGTACGCTACTGTAGAAATTATTTGTGCTGCCTATATCAGTTAATTAACCAAACAGCAAGAGAGTAAGAAAGTGATTATTTTCTATTAATCAAATGGAAAAGTCAAGAGTAGACACCTCTATCAATGCTTTCAAGAAAATATCTTAGAGTGAATTCATGAGATGAACCTAAAATATTTGAATGCAAGTAGAACAGGTACAAGGAAGAAAAACAAAGCACTGAAATCATATAAAGTCAATTTAAAAGAAAAAACAAAATGTCCAAAGATAGCATTATAGGTTTTAGAGAAGAAATTTGAGGACAGAGATACCATGTCTGTTATGGAATCTATGTTAATACATTCCAAAGTAAAATATATCTCACCCAGTCCTTTCATAAATACAACCCAATTTACTTTTATGCTTGTGACATGCAAACATTTATTTCACAGTATTTACTTACTGGAATCCTCCACTTCAAATAATCTTTGCAACTTTAATAATAATGGAAAATTTGATCCCTATGAATATATTTCAGAAGAAAATTGCATATTATACCTGGAAGAGGAGATTATTTCCATAATTTACCGGTTGCTAAAGGTTTTAGGATATATATATATCCTATATGTATATCCATATGTGTGTGTGTATGTGTGTGTGTGTGTGTGTGTATATCTATATATATGTATGTCAAGATCCCGCCCCACTCTCCTGCACCACCAGAAGCTTTTATTTAGTTATAAGTGAGCAGACTTTTCAGCTAAAATTTCTCCTCCCATGAACTAAGTAGCTTTGCATATACTATCATTTTAACCTTTAGCCAAAAGCTTACTGGATAGATATTATGTTCATGGTATGGATGAAGAAACTGAGACAGAAAAAAATTAGGTTGACAGCTGATAGAGGGTAGTTGTTCTATTCAGATTCGGTTGAATTCTAGAGCCAGTGAACTAACTACTGTTCAATACTGCTTGTGGATGAAACCTCCACGTCATTTTTTTTTCAGTCTGTAAGAGGTAAGGATCTAATAATAGGAGTATTTTTTATCAACAGTAAATTATTCACAAACTTATTTTAATTTTGGCTCATAAAACCCATATGGTCTTTTTTCCTTAAGAAAAATTTCCCATGTGCCCTTGACTTAGGCATTTAAGCAACATTTATTATGTTGTTTTCATGCTTAGTGACCAAGGCTCTGAAGTAGGGTCTTGCATTGACCCATGTGTGGATAGTTACATGATTCTGGGTTATGTTAATATACACATGCTCTTGAATACTTGACAGGGAAAGATAAAAATTTAAGTTTACAAAAGACAGCCAACCCTTCTATTTTACTGTATTCCTGTTATGCATGTAGGGACAATCTGACTGCTCTCTACAATTGAGATTTTGCTTTCATTATTTAACCACTTAAAGGCAGCTGTAACAGTTCTTTATCTCTCACATCTGAGTGGTATTTAATTTTAATGTTAATAGAAGGCGTGTAAAACAACTGGCTTCTGTTAAGCTTCAATTGGATATCATATAAAAATAACAATCTCCATCAATAAACTGACCAGATGGCAACTTGAGTATGGAAAGGAGATAAATGGGACTCTAAAATGAGGGGTGCCACATATAATGAGGGTCACTTAAGAAGTATGTATGTGATTTGTTTTGATGAATAATAAATTTATGTAAGTTGCACAATCATCGTGATGCATGAGTTTTCACTATAAATTCCAGGAGGATCACTCTTACATGATGAAACACAGCCGCCTTTTCAAAACTGATACTTCAACCTGGAGGACAGAGTCTTTTAAAAAGAAATGAGCAAGGCTTAGGACAGGGAAGCTGCAATTTTGAATTTTCTTATGATGCATCTTTTTAAACAAAGACTAGAAACACTACAATGGAGAACAAAAAATCACCCTCCTCCCACCCAGGATTTTATAACAGCTCCTTCTGCAGGATAAAGGCTTCTAGTTGCCAGAGAGACAGACAGGAACAGCACAACATTCATTTCTATCTTTGATAACCTACTAGAATAAGGATTTAAAGCCCCATGGCACTCTTTTGCTAAATACAAACATGAATGTAGACTAGATAAATACATGCGCTATAAATTTAACCTTATTTTAGAAATTATTTTAAAAAATAATTTTCAATAAATAAACTAACATCTTTATAAGCATTGGAAAATATGATAGGTACTTAAAAGAAGCTTATTATTTGAAATTATCTGAATTACGAAGGTATTTTGAAGCTATTTTCCATGAAGGAAAAAAATAGAAAATTTTCAAATGAGTGCAATCAGAGTCAAAGCAAATAATGAGCTGAGAGAGGAAATTAGAGACCAAGGAAAGACATTGGATGTCCTACGGAAAATTCAAGAATGCATTTGCCCTTGAGATAATTAAAAATGTAAACATGGAAATGACATGTTTTGGTCATTATATGCTTTTCTCATTTTATTAAAAAAATAGAAGCAAAAAATATATTATAAAAATGGAAAAAACTCTCAATTTTGAAAATTAAGTTGGTAGGTCAGTCCTATGTAACGGAAAATGAAATGGACTGTTGGCAATCATCCAAGTGACTCAGGTGGTCCTAATCCAAATTATCGAATGCACATAAAATGTGGTAATCCTGGTGACTCAGGAACGACCCACTTTCACCAAGGCAGCATCTCATAAACCTTTTAAACTGACATTCATTACATTTTTAGTTCTTCAGTCCCGCTTGAAGATACTGTAACAGCAGAGACATGTGGTTCCTGCCAACGCCATTGCACAACAAGAGAAACGGCATCGTGTAGTTTCACGGAGAGGAAAAGCAAGAGGACACAGTACTTTTCCAATTTTACTTCAAGTCTTAAAGAGAAGGAGAAAAACAAAAAAGCTTATACCCAGGTGGTATTTCTTTATACGGGAGATCGCTATGTTTAAGATATTTTCTTTTCAATCTTATTAATAATATATTTCTTTGGACATTGTCAGAAATTAATAAATGAATATTAGAGTCCATATTTTAAAACTATAAGTTCCAAGTTTTCACTAATCTTTATTTGCCATCAATATTTACAAAATATAAATAGTTTCAGGAATACTAGTTTTTATGCTGCTTAATGAATTATTATAAGGCTAACATCTGGGTCAAGAAATAGGACTTTGCCAGCCACCTTGGAAACCACTTCTGTGTCTCTTAACAAAAGCAATGACTACCCTGACTTCTATGGTAATTACTTCGTTGCATTTGATATTTTGTCATTCTATTATACATCTCTAGATGCTAATAATTAGTCTTGTTCACTTTTTGAAAATTGAAATTTCTTTTTTTAATTGTACAGTTTCTGCCACCATCTACTTTTTGTTCTCCTTTATAATTTATTTGTTGAAGGAACCATTGGATCTGCTTTATCTCAGATTACCCATAAAACATGCTTAGAATACTGATACTACAATACTAATACTATAAAAATCCATAAGATAATTGAAAATGATTTATTTTTTTGTGTATATTCTTTTCCCATATCTACATTGTTAGAGCATATGGCCATTATATATTCTTCTCACTCAATTTAAACTTTCATTTAGTCTTTGCTCTACATATAATTATATATTTAATGCCCACTATAAGTCTTTATGCTCATGTCTTTCTGGGTAAGGTGGTTGTCTGAAACTCTTTCTCGAGTAAATTCCAAAGGACACAGTCATGAAACCAGAGTTGCCTGAGTTCTTACGTGTTGTTACATTATCTATGCCCTTTACACCTGAAAGTTTTTCTGGATATAAAATATTTTGTTCACATTTTTTTCCCCTAGCATATCTTAAATATGTGCTCTATTTTCTTCTGTCATAAAATGTTGTTGTCAGCAGTCTTATGATAGTCTAATTTTCATTTACTCTTTTTTCTTGGGTGCACTAAAGTTTCTGTTATTGTCTTTAATCTTATTTTTTTAAACTCTGTTATTTTTATAGTCTATATGGTGATGTTGACTGCTATAAGAAAAAAACAGACACATGATGTGCCCTGTCAATGTACAGCTTCATTCATTTTTCAATTTCAAGAATGTTTTTCTTGAATTGCAGTTTTTAGTATGCAGTCTGTTTGCGGGCTTTGGTTGTATTCACGGATTCTCTTATCTATGCATTGGAACTTTTTAATCTGTTTTTAATATTTGCCAGTTTTTACAAATAATTTTTATCTCTTTAGTAATTACATTTCAATTTTTACACTATTCCTCCTTTCCAACGTCTACTTTTATGAAGCCATCATCTGTCACTTGATTTGTCTTTTCTATCCTTTGCTTTTGTCTTTATTTTTGAAATGAGCTTTTTCTTTTATCTGTAATTCTTTCTGAAATTCTGCCATAACGTTTCGGAGGTTTACTAATTATAACTTGTGTAGTTATTTAATATTTTATAACTTTCGTTCAAGCCTTTAGCTCATTTTGAAGTAGGTTTGAGTTGTGAATTGTGCTTTGGGTGATTTTTCCTGTTACTACATGTTCTGTATGGGTGTTATTCTACTCAATATTCTCTTTCTTTTCCAGTGTAATAACTTTATATTGAATGTATGACCTTCACACTTTGAAGTAGTTAATTTTAAATTAAAATTAGTTTTCCTGAAATTTTAGAAGATGTGACTCAGTTTAGTTTTCTTACCTCGCAAGCTCTCTTTTCCGTTTTTGTGTGGGGTTCCAAAATGTGGCAATGTGCTTTCTGCAATTTTTTGACTCTGTCCTTCTTTACTTTTACCTACCTTTTCTTTCTGGCATAGCTCTTTGTCACTGTCCTCTTGAATTCTGATGGTTCTACCAGATGTCTGCCCTCACTGTCCTGGAAAGAAACCCTGGCTCATGAAATTCCATAATCTAAAATGATTCCCTGCATCCTGGGTTCTCAACTTAGCCCATGGAAAGTTCCAGTGAACTCACTTCTCTCATTCTCAGGTCTCTCTGACACCACTTGGTTTCCTCTGCCTTCTTCAGCAGTCCTTGGTATTACTTATATTCCCTTGTGGTTTTCATATTGGCACGTAGTTTGTGTCTTAGTTACGTTTGTAAATATTGTCTGTGGATTTTGTATTTACTATTAGTAGCTTTGCCTGCTTTTAAAGAGAGGTTCAGGGAGATCAGATTCCACTATTGTCTCAGCAATATCAACATTAATGATAAAACTAGCTCCTATTTGAGTTTTTAAAAATATATGCTAGGCATTGTAATAATTAGTTTATGTTAAATTACCTCATTTTTTAACACATTGCCACACTAGAAAAAAATTTTTTTCCATGGGGCCATGGTGTTTTTTTAGAAAAATAGAATAAAAACTTTGAAAACTAAATGATCCTTTCTAATTTAATGAAAATTTTATTATTTTTTATTGTTTTCTGTTCATGAGTTATATGCAACTTAAAAAATAGTTCACACAGCTCTCAAGGAGAAAAGATATGTGTTACACATGCTTCACAAGGCCCCAGGCTCAAAACTAGCGTGAATTAAATACAACTCACATGGCGGCTAATGTGTTAATTCTCATAGTAACACTGTGGGTACCATTATTAGTCTAATTTTATAGATGACTTTTAAGAAAAGGTAAATAATCTACACAGTAGTTTATATTTAGTGAGTAGTGGAGTCAAGAGTTAAAACACCAGTCTAATTAATTCAGAAGTTCTTAATGACTCTGACATTAATAATATGTCTATAGCCCCATTTTTCATAGTGTGTATAATATTTCCTTAAACTCAAAGAAACTTCATGCTTGTATATTTTTATTTTAAACAAATGGTAATTTATTTTCTCATTGAAATTATGGGTAGTGTTTACAGTACCATGTACTATAAACATTGTACTATTATCTAGATACTAATTTTCTTTTCCTCTGTGATACTACCCTTCTATTACATAGTTGTTAGAATAAAGTTCAAGAAATCTCTTTTTTTTAACTTCACAAAGGTCCCCTTATCCTTGTTTTTGTGAATTATTCAGAAATATTAAATATCTTGCTTCAGGCTTTGGTCATTTTTTATTATGATTTTAGAAATAAGGTAGAAAAGGTAAGGAGTGGCTTGTTATAAAATGTAGCCAGTGAAAACACTCACAGTTCCAGTTGCTCTAGCTCCGCAGGACTGAGAGACTATCACAAAGACGTTATTAACATAAATCAAAATGCAAAAGTATCCTTCCCTGATAACTTTTGGTTGTGACAATAGACCATAAGAAAAGAGCAAGAAGAAAAAGAGCATGTTGCTATAGATTTGTCAGGGATTACCCTTTGGCATTTTGTTGGCTACATCATCACTGTGCGTGCCATAGTCAGATATCTTAAGGTTCATCAAATATTCCCTTACATACTGATTTGATTTCATAGATGAGGGAAACCTATTCTTCCCATCTTTTCTCACCACTATCTTTATCCAAAATGGCTATAAAGTGATCAAAACCAAAAAATTCTCTGGAACTGTGAACAAAGTAATTAGCTAGAAAGAAAATGACAGAAAAGTCTTTACAAACATACAGAAATATTTTCCTTAGAGAGAAAGCATTATACTATAGATAAATTGGAAAAATCATATTCAAATATTTTCTATTTTTATTTTATTCTCATTCTAGTTGAATATTTTCTCTCCATTAGATTGATATCCATCCTAGAGCAACAAACTTCTGACATCAGAACTCCCTTAACATTTCTCCAGAGAATGCCTAACATTCTGATATACCATGTCAGATATCAACAATGAAGGGTATCCTAAAATTTAATTAAGGTACACATTAATATTCATTACTTTGTTAAGTACCAAACTTATAAACATGCCTACTTTCAATGGCTTACTGTTTTGCTTTCTTTCTTTAAAGCTATTTCATGTAAAATGACCACACCCTCTTAATTAAAAGTCAAGTCTTATGATCAGTAGTAGAATATCTAAAAGCAGAATTGTTCCAGAAATTATGGGATATGTGACAACTTTAGGTAAATAGTTCCATGAGTCTAGCTAGTATGAGATTTATATTTATTTATAGAATTATTTAATGAGGACTATAGAATCACTGAACCATGAACTACCAAAAGTTATTTTCAGACCACGAATGTTACATGTTTGCTAAGGTCTGAATGTTTTTGTGCCCCCACAATAAATATGTTGGAACCCTAATCCCGATGTGGTAGTGTTAGGAGGTGATGAAGTCATCAGGGAAGAGCCCTCATTAATGGGATTAGTGACTTAATAGATAGAAAAGATCCCAAGGAGATCCCTTGCCCCTTTTGCCACATAAGACACAGTAAGAAGGCACCATCTATGAGCAAGCAGGCCCTCACCAGACACCGAATTGCCAGTGCATTGATCCCTTGATCTCGGACCTACTACATTCCAGAACTGTGAAGAATGCATTTCTGTTGTTTATAAGACACCTGTTTTACAGGATTTTGTTACGGCAGCCTGAATAGACAAAGATGATGGACAAGATAGTCCCCACCAATCTTAGATCCATTTGTAGTTCACTTGGGACCACTACAAATCATTATGCCCTGATCATCTAGTCTTTTTCTGACATAGAAACCCCAAAAGTGTATGTTTCTTAATTGAACCATGACATTCATAACTACTGGATTATTGATATTAAGCAGTTAAAACTATTATACTTATTCTTCCATGTTGATTAATTTTCATCAGGCATATTACCTGTTATACTCATATCTTTACATGTGTATAACAGAAATTTGAAAACAAAATAATATAGTCGTGTTTACTTTCTTACCAAAGCTTAGCTGCTAGTCAGGTGAAATTATTCATTTCCAAGTCTTTCTGCATTACAAAGAAGAGGTGGCTAATTTGACTTCCCTCGAAAACTTTGTGAGAGATTTGGCAATCTGATGAGCTAAAATGAACACTTTTTGGTAGGACACCTGATTTTCACTTTGGTCAAACCTTTTAGTTAAAATGATATTCAAATTAAGCTTTCAGTCTTCCTTTAGTTGATTGTCAGCAGTAGTTTTGTTCATTCATTCATCCATTCTCATTTATTTAACAAAATTTTAAACTATCCACCTCTGGTCCATCAGGATGTGGGCCACGGGCAGTATAACAATCAACCCTCATATGCATGGTTTTAGTCCTCTTGGCACTGACACTCAAGTTGTAGAGACCAATGTTATATTTATTATTGTGTAATTATTTGATTTAAATTAAAATTTTCATAGAGCATCTAAAAAGGGAGTTCAGAGTCCAGTGAAAGTTTAAGAGAATTTGGTCTTACTAGAAAGATCAAGAAATTGATAACATTAAAGAATACATAGGAATTAACTAAAGAAAGATGAGAAGAAAGAGAATTCCAGGAGAAAAAAAAATTATAAAAAATATCTTTGTTAAAGATATTTTGGAATCTATGGGCTCAGGCAGGTTCAGTTTTAGAAATATTGGACCTCGGATGCAAGTATAATATTTAAACAAAGCTTCAAGTAGCTAGTAGGGTATATGAATCTAAACCTCTGGGGAGATATATATGTATAGATCATAAAAACATGGGTGCAAGTCAAATTCTTCAAAGGCAAGTATAGAATAAAAAGAAAAAATGGATTAGGATGGAGCCTTGAGAATGATGATGTTAGTATCTTGGAAGAAGCAGTTGAACTTGTGAAGAAAGAAAAGGAGAGCCAGAAAGGCAGGAAGATCACAATGTGAGTGCTTTGAGAAGGAGGAAAGAACACCGTCCGCTCCCCAAAAATGACATCACCAAAGCCCTGCTGCAGGTGTTATCCCATAGATTATACTGTAGAATTAGATAATCTTGAAGTGTAATTAATTGCAAGATTGCTAGAAATATCCTCAGGCTTCAAAACCCATCCTTGCAGGGATATAGCAGGTGGGTGTGCAAATGCAATTAGGAGAATTTGTACCACAGAGCTCAATACGTCTACTCCATTTGAAAACACTCTAACCTAAGATTATAAATTAGTGTGGCTCTCTTGTTACTAAGTAGCACACTCCTAACCCCATTCTCCTTTCTACACCTCTCATGAGGATGGGCTTACTTATTGGCGTTTATTATTGCATTTCAGCTGATCTGGGTTGTCCAGACTCCGCATAAGATGACAGACAGCTGAATAATTGAAAGCACATAAAACCTGTATACTGTCAGGCCTTCTTTTTAGCATCTAGTCTGACAAGATGATTCAAAAATGTAGGATGATAAATCCTTAGAAAAGTAGGAGGAAAGTTCTCACGATAGAGGCTTTGAGATGGACAGAATCTGGTACCCAGGTGTGTTGATAATAGAAATCTTCACTGATGTGATGAGCCCGTTACCATAATGTGGTAACAAACACAATTCAGCATAGAAGTTCAGAATTGGCAAAATGTTAAAATGTTTTGAATATTAAAATACTTATTAATTCCTCATAGACGATAACAATTTAATGAACATCAGAGACTAAGGTCAAGTAACATTTGTTATTATTGAAAAAGATGTTATAATTTTTGCTTTTTTGGTTCTGATTTTAGCTAATTCTGGCTTGAGAAAATTTGGTTCATGACATTGGTGCTAACAAGTTTCATCTATAAAATCATTTTCTTGTAAGAGCCAATCTTTGCAGAAATACAGTCAGAAAGTTAAAAGACTTTGTAATAAATCCAAATTTTATCCACCATTATATTATTTCAAAATTCTCTTTTTTAATTCAAACTTTAATTCAAACTATATCTTCAAGATATAAACTTTTATATATAGTGTCAAAGTCTTCAATTTTTTCAATTCATGTGACAGGCACACACTTTTTTTCCCCAAGCAAAATAAGAATAAGATGAGTAAAAATAATCCCACACTGCACAGTTAACAATTTCAGTACTGGAAAACTTTCCAAAAGAAAATGATTTTCATGACACTGCAAATACAAGTTTATATGATAACTTCAAATATTGCTATTTCTAAACATTATTTTGAATGAACAGTCTTCAAAAATAGAAAAATAATCTCAATTATTTTGAATAATAAATAATTTTTTATCTGTAACGTATGGGACAAGTAATTGTACATCACTTCCCTAAATATCCTCCTGAAATAGTGAGTGAACATGAAATACAGGTTACCAGGTGAGAGAGCTCTTCAGAAAACCATCTTCACTAATGGGGAACATCTTTTACAAACTCAAAATGTGTAGCCTACATTCATTTAAGATATGAATGGCATCCCATTATGGTATGTTTTTATATTTCCAGCACTTGGGACTGCACCTGTACATTGTTATGGTAAATAAGTGTTTGGTGAGTAAGGAGAAATGAAAGCACAGTGCATCGGTAATTTCTAGTTGGACAGAAACTATTCAGATTTTAGAAAATTAAATATTAAGCTTAAACCAAAGCAGTCATTTAGGCTAAAATGATTAGCCTACATGCAGAGAAACTGCATTGCCATTTCTTTTCTTTTACAAGAATAAGACATAAAGCCAACCCTTGACTGGGATGGGAGCCAGGAAAGACTGGAAGTGAAGATGCTCTGGGGTCTTTTTGAAGGTGGTTACTAGTGGGGAAGAGAGCAATCATATTGTGAAAGAGGGACAAGATGAAAGAAACTTCCCTTCACAATAAAGATCAGAAAGAAAATTGAAAAAGCAGCGGAGAAAGAATAGCACAAAATATTAGGCTCACGTTAAGGGAAAGGGCATAAGAAAGAGTCTGAGGGTACAAAGTAGCCTGAACCGAGGACCACCAAGAATTGAACTTGGTTACTGAGATCACACACACACACGCACACACACACACACACACACACACCTGACATAGATACATACACATACATTTCATACATAACAGTGGACACACACTCACATTACATTATGTGATGTAAGCTACGGTGATAGAAATGGCACCAGCCATACTTTAATTCACCAACCTGGCATCTTGCTTCTCTCATAAAATATGGGCACAGCGTCTCCATTCGACTACACAGAGGTCTCGTGTTACTTTCATGTACTGCTAGTCAGGGTAGGGACAGAAATCAAAGGAAAGGGAAGCAATGTGGGGGCTGCAAAGCAAACGGCAAGATCAATCTTGACTTTCCTTTTAAGTCTAGAAAGAAAAAGAAGCCTTGATCAATCAACATGTATTTATTGAGTGAAAAATCTCATTAAAATCTTAAATGTTAATTTTGACCTGAGAATATTTTTACATCCTTTTAATTAGACCTCTAAGCAAATACATTCTGTTCATGAGCTCTTATAGGCCAATATAACAGTAATCACCAAATGTTTTGGTATATGATCTTATGCAATATGTTTTATTTTTGTTTTTCTTCAGCATAGAAGAGACTACTTTCTTTTATGTCTATAATGAGTAATTAAGTATTTGACTTTTCTCAAAAAATCTTTTAAGTGTCATAGGTGAGAATAATTAATGAGCTCTACAAACCTCAGAACAAGTTGAGAAGGAAATTAAACTATTCTTGAGTCATTTTCTTTTTGTACTCCAGTTACATCTTAATCATCTTAAGTTGTTTTGGAAGTTAAATTTTCTTTTGTAAGCAGTAGCACTCAATGAGAGAGGCATTTATAAATAAATACACATTTTTCACCGCATGGTGACCACAATTGATAATAATGTATGATATATTTCAAAACGGCTAAAAGAATATATTTTTAACATCCTAACCATAACAGAATGGCAAGTTGAGTGAGGTGATGGATATGTTAATCAGTTTAATTGAATCTTTTTACAAATTATAAGTAGATCAAAACATCACATTGTATACCTCATAAATATACACAATTATTTGTCAATTAAAAACAAATTAATAAAATGAAATAAAAAATATAGACATTTTTGTGGCTTCAGATAGTTAATAAAGTGTTCCAAGATTTTATCTAGTAGGAAATTATTTAAACATTGAAATGATCTGGCTTATTTTGTTTTGCCTGTTTCATTCTCAAAATATGTGGGACCTCCTCTGAGAAAAAGCTAAGAAAAACCAGGGATTTTGTCTGTCTTAAAGCCTGAATTTGTATGGTGACTCAATACAGACTTTAAAACTTATTATAGTAAATAAAAAATATTACAACCAATATGGAAGAAAAATCGTTGTAAAAGCAAAAGGAAATTGCCTGGCAGTGATTAGTGGAGCCGCAATAAGTAAGTGACCATCAAAAGATAGCCCAATATTTGCTAATGTGAGGAGTATATCGAACTTCCAAAAATATACAGAAGTCCTGTGTTCCATTTACTGAGTTAAAACCCTTTCAAAATGTCAGAGAAACATTCTAACGAGACTTCTCCTTCTTGAATTCTATTCACTAACAAGGTTAATCTAACCATGAAGTAACACGGAAGGCTTTCACAATTAATGTTGTAAAATACATAAACCAACAGCTAATTAATCAGCCCTAAGGTCACTATATTGCTCACAGAAAATTAGTAATAGCAAAGATTCCTGGCAGAGAGACAGAGAGAGAGAGACGACAGGTCACGCTCTGTGAGTTTCAATTTTAACTAGCAAAGATTGTCAGAGTTATATCTAAGCTGCAGTAGATTTTTTTCTTCTTTTTTTTAACAACAGTGGAAGCTTGACTAGCATTAGAAACAATTATATTTTGAACACATTTAGAAATCTCAAGTAACTGTGTCTTTGGTAGTTCTTAAATATGAGAAGAGACAAAAAAATCATTATATTTGTGTTTGGATTTCTCTGCCAAATAGCATTTCATCAACTTATTCGTGAAAGAAAAGCTGGGTTAAATGCATGAAACAAGTGTACTAGAGGATATATTTAATCTTTAAGGCATTATAGTATAAAATTGTCTTACTTGCCATCTTTTTATGCATGCCAACTTCCAATTAACATACTGCTCAAAAAAGAGAAAGGTGAGAATTGGAAAGAGAAAGAAGGAGAGAAAGAGAAAAAAGAGAAAGAGAGATTAACCATACAAACACATTTTTGTTTCAGATATAGAAACTGAAATTAATAGTTGCAAACCCTTATTTCCTTAGGGAGTACACATTTTTAGCAGCCTAAATAAAAAGAAAGAAAATCTTTCAAGTGCACTGATATAATCTATTTTTAATGGTGTCACAATTAAATGCATATATATACGTGTGCATATATGTGTGTGCATATATATATTTGTGCATATATATAAACATATATTTTTCCCAAACACAATCCTCTGTTCCCACAAGAAAAAGAAAAAAGTGAGCAAAAAGTTAGCCAAGCTCTATATTTTAAATGAAGTTAAATATGAAGCAATGACAGGGGAAAAAGAGGCTTGGTGATACCAGAACTTGGTGTCTAGAAGACTGTTAGACATAAGTATGCAGGATGGATCTTGAGAGATGTTCCAAGACTCAGATAGAAATGGTTGGGCAAATTATGGTACAGCCATGCTTTGGAATATTTGGCAATTGTCAAAAAGAATTGGGCAGATATATGGGTATATTAATAGATATGGAAAATGTTGATCATATTTTATTAAGCAAAATGATAATGTTAATAAATTCTTATGGTATGGCTCCATTAATATATATTTAATATTATTGAATATACGATATATATAATATCACAGATATATAGTATATCATATATAAATATCTGCAAATCCATGAGAAAATACTCACATCGGCAGCATCTAAGAAAAAGACTGAGTGGAATTGTGAAATGAGGGAGAGGTTTCCTTTTAGTTGTAAATGTCTTGGTATTATTTTTTGCATATAATAAATAAATAACCATAACTCTGATAGCTTGAGATGATTAGTGCATGAAATCTTTACCTAATTTTATAAGGAATTTATAGAAATAGTAGGTGTTCAATAAATGCATTTCAAAGAGAAAATGCTTTTGGTACTGTCATTTTTAAGAATGATGAGCTTTATCAGTTTGTGTGATTAGGTGATCATCAAAGGCAACCTGATGTGACACTGTTGTATGGCAGGGTCAGAGAGAGTAAAATTATTGGGGAGCATGTTTAGTGATTTAGATGAATAATAAAAGAAAAGAAAAAGAAAAAGAAAAGAAAGAACATATAGTTAGTGAATTAATAAGTACAGAAACAAGCTATCAAAGAAAAATTTGAATCTCCTTTAAAGGTTATGGAAAATAGAAAGAGTAAGCAAACTGTGAATAAAACATGGATGTTTCTGAGTCCTCATTCATGGAAATAGTACAGAAATTAGTGATTCTAGGGAGAAGCAATCCTGGGCCAACAGAAATAGTGAAGAAAGACTCTAAGGCATTTTATAGTATTTGTGGGTTATGTGGCCAGAGAGATGTCACATCCTCAAAGAAAGAGAAGGAAAAATAGACATAGCGTAAACACTTAATTTTCAGTTTAGTGGATGATTTCTTGGTTTCTCAAGTCATAGGACTACAGTTAGAAATTAGATATATTTTATAATTAAATTCATGTCACTTTCTAATCATTAGCAGTTTAAAAACAAGTTTTTCCAAATATCATCTGAAAGATCTTTTGAAATTTTTCACATAAAAAAATGATGGGAGAGAAAGTAAAAACAACTGGCTTACAGACCCAGATAATTTCATGACTATAATTATAAGAAAACAACATTTAAAATAAGATGACAATATCATAAAACAAATATCAAAAGAAATGTAAAAGCATCTCGAGAAGCTGATTCTAAAATATTTACAGAAATGCAAAGAGCCAGGAAAAGTAAAATTTTTTTTAACTTTTTACTTTAACTCTTAATTTTTTTTTAACTTTTAGCTTTTAGCTTTTAAAGAAGTTAAGACAACTGGAAGTAGAACAAGTTTGATGCTGATGATATATCAGATGACACAATTATTATGAAGTTTTAATAATTTCTATAATTCATCCAAATGTAGTCTAATGGGAAAATTAGACCATGGACAGAAGCCTACCTAGACGTATAGGGACACTTGGTATTTGACTAAAGTGGTGCTGCAGGGTTTTTTTGTTTTTTACTTCTTTACTTTTTTGTTTTGTTTTGTTTACTTGTTTGATAGGAGGGAGGGAGGAGAAAGGAGAGGGAGAGGAAGTGGGAGGGAGAGGGGAAGGGAACAGGGCTGGAAAGGGAGAGAGAGAAGTCAGATAATACTGAGAGCTGGCGAGGATGTCAGTCAATGGGAACTCTCATGTATTGTTGGTGTGCGTGTAAAATGGAAAAAAAAATTAGTTATCTGGTAGAATTATATAAATGTATATCCTAACACTTGCACTCCTAGAGATACACCCTAGGCTAGAAAAATCCATGAGTATGTTTATATACAAGTATGTTTAAGGGGGCTTTATTCATAATATCCCAAAACTTGAAACAACAAAAATATCCCTTAGTGGTAGAATGGATAAACTACTTGTGCAATATTCACGCATGATGAATACCAGTTACAATGAGATAACAATATCTTTATGCAAACAATATGGATTAATGTCACCAACATAATGTTGAATAAAAGAAGCAAAATAAAATAATACATTTCATAGTTTCTGACATTATATAGAACAGTAAAGGAATTATTATAAAAGTTAGATTAGTAGTTACTTCTAGCAGGGAAAGTAGAGGTTTGAATCAATAAGGTAATATGGTGACCTTCTAAGTTGGTAGTACCTTTAACTTTTTCTAACTTGGGTGATGAGAGACAACATGGTTATTTATTTTATCATATTTGCGAAACCTTTTATTCAAGTTTTATGTACTTTTCTGCATGTATATTGAATTTTACATGAAAGAAAGAAAGAAAGAGTTAAATGAAAAAGAAAAATTTCCATCCTCTGCTTTTCTTAGCCCTTCAAAGTTAATTTCTCTCTCTCTGTCTTTTTGGATATACACACATATTTTATTCACAGAAAATGAATTAAACTCTATACACTGTCTTGTTACCTTAATTTTTCCCACTTACATATCTCTTGGGGCACATTCTATATCAACGCATGTACATTTGTCTACTTTTTGTAAACAAAAATATTTAAATTTCCTTGTGGAGGTCGCAAAAGTTATGCAACCATTTTTGCATATCTCAGCATTTTACTTTTGCCAAGGTATTTGTCTATCAAATAATGTCATTAGTATAGTTTTGTATAAAATTTGGTGACACTTGCAAATGTATTCATAGGGTTTGCAGTGGGATAACTAGGACAGAGTCTATTAATTTTAAATTGTGACAAATTGGTTTCCAAAAAGATGGCAACAGTGTACTTTTCTAACAAGAAAGAATGAAAATAACTTATGAGATTTTTGGAAGATTTTGTTGAAACTCTTAATCTTGGTGGGGTTAAAGACTTTTGAATTTCTTTTATATTTATAAATATCAAACATCTTGGATTTTGCAAGTAACTGGTAAATCTATTTTAAGATAAAAATAAATACTTTTGGAAAATGTTTTTACATTGAATATTGAAGCAATACAAAATTTTTAAAAAAAATACAAGAAATAAGAAAACATTCGACAATATCCAATCGCAGAGAACTACTGTCATGGTTAGGGAACACCATTTGCAGAATTTCTCTTCGAATATATACAGCCAAAGGAGAGTCAGCTAGGTAAGAATAGTTGTAGTGAAATGGGATGGTGCTGTATTTTTAATGTTTAAATTAAATTTACTTTACTTGAATCCTACAGAAGATACAGAATTTGGGTAAAAATTGAAGGGAATTGTTAAGGTGCAGATGATGTGTTATTTTCCTCATATGAGATATATTAGTTCCTGAAAGGTCATTCTCAAACTAAAAATATTCTACAAATATTAAGAGAATTAATAGATTTAAGAGAATGGTTAACTACAGTTTTCAACACAGGCAAGATTTGATTCCCTTGGGTGAAAGATGAATATAATGGCATTCTTAGACTTCCTAGCTTGCCTCCAGTCATAAACTACTCTCTTATTATTATATTAGCAATCAACAAAGTTTAAACCATTTTTGTTCTACTTTATGATTATGATAAACATTTTGGTGGGAGCTTAATTTTATGATTAAATTATTCT
>RJWJ010017556.1:0-19638 GCA_004363605.1 Indri indri
ATTTTTAAATTTTTAAAAAATTTTTATCCTCCTCCTCCTCCTCCAGTGGAAGTATTTTCTATTTTACCTTATGATTTGTTTCATAGACTATTTAGAAATGCTATATTTAATTTTCTAAAATATAAGGATTTTTCAGATACACTTTTTGTTAGGTTTTTAATCTAATTATGTTGTGGTCAGAGTATATACTCTGATTTCAATCCTTTCAAACTTAGTAAGACTTGTTTTATGGTCCAGCAAAATGGTCTACCTTGGTGAATGCTCCACATGCACTTGAAAATAACACTTGTTCTGCAGTCACTGTGGGTAATGTTCTATAAAGGACAATTAGGTCATGTTGGTTAGTTATGTTGTTCAAAGTTTCCAAGTCCTTACTGATATTCTGACCACTCATTCTATCAAGTCCTGAGAGAAGAGAGTTTAAAATCTTCAGTTGTGATCATGGATTTGTCTATTTCTCTACAGGTACAGTAGTACTTGCTTCATGTATTTTGATGCTCTGTAATTTGCCAACTATTTATTATTATGTCCTTTTGATGATCTGAATCTTTTATCATTATAAAATGTCCCTTTTTATCTCTTTTATTATTTCATGTACTGAATTCTACTTTGTCTGAGATCAGTATAGCACCTCCAGCTTTCTGATTATTCATGTTTGCATGCTACATCTTTTTTCATCCTTTTACTTTAAACCTATCTCTATATTTAAAATGCTTTTCCTATAGACAGTATATTGTTTGATTATGCTTTTTTGTTCTATCTATTTCTAACTTTTAGTTGGAATGTTTAGACAATTTATATTTAATGTAATCATCAATATAGTTTAGATTAAGTCTATTCATCTCATCTGTTCTTTGTTTTCTCTTTCTTCTTTTAGATTAATTAAGTTTTAGGATTTCATTTTTATCTTCATGCTGACTTAATAGCTATATCTTTTCATTTCATGATTTTATTGGTTGCTCTAGGGTTTATAATATACATGTTTAACTATGAAAGTCTATATTCAATCTGCCCTTTCACTTGCAATGTAAGGAAAACAGTTTACTTTCATTTCCTTCGTGCTATTATTCTGATTTTACTTCTATGTGTGTTATAAACCCCACAATACATTGCTATTATTTTTGCTTTAAACAGCTAGTTATCTTTTAAAGAAAATTTTAAAACAAGAAAAGGTCTTTAACCACATATTTACCATTTCTGGAACTTTTGTAGGTCCAAGTTTCCACCCAGTATTGTTTTCCTTCAGGCTAAAAAAACTTTCTTGAACACTAAGAATTCATTCAATTCTGTTTGTCTGGGAAAAAAGTCTTTATTACTCTTTATTTTGAAAAATATTCAAACTGAAAATAGAAATCCAGGTTGGCACATATTTTTCTTTCAATATCTTCAAAGTGTTTTTTCAATGTCTCCTGGCTTACATTGAGCCTGACAAAACATCTCTAATAATTCTTATCTTTGCTCCCTTATCTGTAACATGTTTTTTCTGGCTACTTTTAAATTTTTCAGCAATTCGATTATGATGTACCTTGGTAATTGTCTTTATGTTTAGCCAGCTTGGGATCATTGAGCTTCTTAAATCTGTAGGTTTATAATTTGTATTAAATTGAAAGGAAATTAGCCATCATTTCATCAAGTTTTCTTTAATCTCGTTACATGAATATTAACCTACTTGATATTATCTCACTGGCCAGTGATGCTCTTTTTTTTGTCTTTTGGTATTTTTTCTCTCTGTGCTTCAGTTCATATGATTTCTTTCTGTGTCTTCAAGCTCACCTATCTTTTCTTCTGTAATGTCAAATCTGCTATTAAGCCCATTCAGTAAATTTTCCATCTCAGATATTATATTTTAAATTTGAGAAAGCCCATCTAAAAAAATCTTTTTCTTCTGCCCTCTTTATGTTCCATCTTCCCTTAAATCCTTACACATATTTATGATTACTATTTTAAGGTCATTGTCTACTGATTCCATTATCAATGTTATTTCTAGAGCTGCTTCTCTTGAATGCTTTTCCTTTTGTTTATGGATAACGATTTGCTGCCTTTTTTTGCATGTCTGGCAATTTTTTATTGAATTTTCACATTATGAATGTTACATTGTTAAGTGTTTAGATTTTTCTGTCTTTCTTTAAAAAGTTTTGAAGTTTGTTTTGGCAAACATTAAGTTTCTTACAGACGAGCTTTATCTTTTTGTGGCTTGTTTTTAAGCTTTGTTAGGGGTAAGTCTGAGCTGGTTTAGCCTTAATACTAAATCATCACCTTTCTCAGGTCCCTACTGATTACTGCAAATGTTCAATAATGTCTGTCTTCTCTGGGTGGGAGAAGTAGGGAATGTGTTCTACTTCTGTGTAACTCTGGAAATTGTTCAGCTTATGTTTACTTTCTATTGATCTTTGCTCAGCATGATGGAGTTTTCCCCTATCCATGCACAGATTAGTAGTCAGCCAAAGATTCCAAGAGGCTCTATACAGACTTTTGGAGCTCTTTCTCTGCATAGCTCCCTCCTCTCAAGTATTCTGGCCCACAAGTTGTAGCTGCCTCAGCTTCCCTGAACTCTAATTTCTATCTCTTCAACATAGAAAGACCATACTCTGCTTGATGACCCCTCTGTCTGTTGCTGTTTAAAAAATACCTCCAGGTTGGAAACCAGGGCAATTATAGGGTTCACCTTGTTTGTTTTCTCTCTCTCAGGGACCACAGTCCTACACTGACTCTTGTCTCAATGCCTGAAAACAGATTTTCATATATATATATATTTTTTTTTTCTAGTGGTTTATGTTATAAGGACAAGTTCCATATCAATTATTTCTTTGTGGCCAGAAGCAGAAGTTTCTTATCTGGCTCCTTATTTTTTCTTCATATTTCATGTTCTGCAGTTTCACTAACACATGTTAGGTGTGGATTTTTTTTTTTTATTTTGCTTGGAATTCATTGGGCTTCTTAGTGACTTTAATCAGCTTTAGAAAGTTCTAAATCATTGTTTCTTCAAATACTGTCTCTGCTCTATTCTTTCTCTCTTTCGTTTTGGACTTTAATTATTTCGTTGTATAGGTCTTCTACTCTATTTTCCATATCTCTCAACTCACTTCCATATTTTTCATGTTTTTGTCTCACTGTGCTGCATTCTGGATTTCTTCCGCCCTATCTCCTAGTTTACCAATTCTCTCTTCAACTGGGTCCAATATGCTGTTAGAATCAGTCTACTTGGTTCTGTTGCAAATCCATTAGATCACTTTTTATATTCCCTGCTTCTATTTTCAGGTTTGTTTTATATATGTGCCTGACAATTTCAATCTCTAAAGTCACTATGAATCTGTTGCTGCTGTCTATTGTTTTTGTTGATCCTCATTCATGGTGCCTTCTCTCCCTTGTGTGTTTGCTTATTCATTGCCTTTGAAAAAGTACTTGTGGAGATTTTTGAGGTTTAGGATGAAGATGCCTTCACTGAGGGAGGACTTGCCTTTGCTTTTGCCAGGTGCCTAGGGAAAATACTAGTCTGGGTTCAATTTAAACTCAATTCAAGGTTTGACGTTTTCTTTGACTGGGTAATATATATATGGGTTGCAAATCAGGCTGGCTTGGACTTTTTTCTCTTGCTCTGCTCAGCACCAAGGAAACTTTTGTGTAGTCCCTCAGGGACATCGCAGAGTGAATAGATAGGTTTACTTCTATTTCACCTTTGCCCTAAATCTTTGATTTTTCAGTTTTATATGGGGAGGGTCTCCTATTAGATTCCCCACTTTGGACCAGCCCTGAGTTTTAACTTCTGAGGCCAGAAGCCAAACCAGAGTTCAAATTTGCTTTTATTAGCAAATATCTTCTGGTTAAAAGTGGCTTTTTTGTTTCACTTACCACTTTGAGTTTTCACTTTCCATTAGAGTTTGGCCTGGTATTTCCTTACTATCTTGTCAATTTTTTGATGCTTTTAAGATGTTTTAAATATTTTATCCAGCATTTCTAGTTGTTTTCAGCAGGAAAGTTGATTCAAATAACCTAGCCTGTCATGTTCCCAGAAACTGAAGTCTGCTTTAAAAAAAAAAGATCTCATCAAATGGCCTCTATAAGCAATCGATACTAGCATTGATTAGGGGTTTTTTTTTTTGTTCTGAGGACAGGGGTTGCTTGTTTTTTTGTTTTTGCAGGCTAATGTGTCTTCCCCAAAAAGTATTTGAGAAAGTACCCTATAAGACCTTATAAGGATTCAAATATCATGCAACTTCTTCATTTCTGAGAAATTATTTTGGGATGATAAAATTTCACCTTATGTTTAGGTATATATGGTATATAGAGTCTTTTACAATACCTAAAGTATAGTAGGTATTTAATAAATGCTAGTCTTTTCCTCCCCTCTTTCTCCCCTAGTTCTTTAGCTTTTAAAAAAAATCTATGTTGTCCAACCACTTAAAATAATGTGATTTAAAAAAATAGTAATGTGATTCTATCCCTGCTTAGGTTGAGTGGCATGTTCAGTGTGACATTTCTCTAAGTCTCCTCTAGCCCACAGTGGTAATCACATCAGTTTCATACACACACACACACACACACACACACACGAGACCACAACACCTTATAAATGACTACTTTTATAGCCTTTTATTTTACAGCGATTGTTACGAAGCAAAGTAATCAACATATTACAGAAGAAATTTAAGATCCATTTAGAAAATGAAGACTTTGGTTCTAGATAGAAGTAGTCTTCTTTTCTATTCACATAGGACTTGGGAATTTCTAAGAAAAAAATTAGTAAGAACCTAATGTAGGATCTTTCTTCAGTGACTTGAATGAAGGTGGGCAACCTCTTTACATTAGAACAAACATATCTTTAGGATATGTCTGATGGCCACTGTGCAGAGGATGTAGGACCTGGACCATAGCCACTCCTCTACCCTTTAAAATACATCACAGAAATATTCGTAAGATCGCAAGAGGACAAGGAGGCGCAGCAGCCTTCCCCCGTCCTCACTACAAATTCCCAGTTATTGCCACCAGCACTACCTCCACATTAAAATGGAGTTCTTTCCCTATCAATTATCTTTTAATTCATTCTTTTTCTATTCTGTGGTATCCCCGTTTGTAGAGTTCTATCCATAATGTTAGAAGAGACCAAGAAAGAGAGGAAAGCACAGATTCATAACATTTTTAAAGCTAAAGAATTCTTAGGGATGGCCTAACAAGTCAATACTTCTTTCTCCAAATAATTAAACTGAAAGACCAGAGAGGTTACGAATTGCCCAGACCCACATTAGAAGTCCTGGGTTTTTGAATTCCATACTATTGCACATCCCATTACACTGTGCTGCTGGTTCCCTGCATACCCCCAGGGCTTTTCTTATCCATACTTCATATTTGGAGACAGTGAGGCAAGGGCGGATCCGGAGGCCACCTGAATGAAGTTCTTTGTTGCTAGTGGAATTCAGAAGAATTGGAAGGAAATATGGTCTAGAGAGGGAGAATGGAACAGGGTTTGGAAGTAATGGGAGGTCAGCAGTGATGAGAGAAGGAAAGGCATCCCAGGTAGAGAAAAATAATATTTGAAGTCTCAGTCCAAAGAAAGGATGAGATATGTGGGGGAAGGGGCACAACAACAACAGTGACAACAATATGGAATACTAGCTCAGGTTAACAATGCTCAGATAATGGAGGCATATTTCAAATAACACCAATTTTCCTCTTCTGGTAAAAGGAAGATATGGGACCAGACTAACATTTGAGAATCATTGTAAAAGAACTGAGACACCTCTAGGTGGAAAGACATAAGGGGGACATGGATCTTCCTTTCCACAATGAGAAGAAATGGGGTAGAATTGCCATAGGAAATTATAATTAGGCAACAGGGGCAACCAGCTGTGCACTTTAACTGAAAGGGGCCAAAGATTCTGGAAATCTTGAAACAAGGTCTAAAGGAGACACCTTTCAGTCTGGGATGAGTTAAGTTCAGTCCTGCCTGGAGGCAGAGGGAGGGATGAAATGTCTTGTCATAGAGTCTGGAAGTCTGCATCAGGCTGGTTCATGGAAACAAAGCATCTCATTATAGAGAGAGGTGGAGAACAGCAGGAAAAATCCCCAACCCATTTGCCTGGGTGTAGAAGTTTTCTGGCTTGATTAATTTTAGACTCTGATTATGACAAAAAAAAATTTCAGCTAAACCAAAATAAAAGATTTCCCATGATACTACCATGGGAGCTTGGATCTCACTGGGGAGTTTAGCAGCTGAGAACTAGCAAGAACAATTTAGACACTATTCAGAGAAGAAACAGACAGAGGGATCAAAATTATTGCTAAGTTTGGGAATTTAGGATTCAGCTCCAAGGCCCTGGATCTTGTCAGGGAGTGTTGGTTAAGCGAGGGTCCTCCCAGCCTAGTGGCTATGCAAGAACTTGCTTCTGGGAACCCACGGTGAAGGCTGGGTGTGTCTGAGCGTGTGCTGAATTCCTGGCTTCAATTACAGACTACCAGGCGGCTAAAGAGTCTGTCATTGCCGATGTCATCATATTTACGAGATTCATAGGTCCCCTCTCTAGTAGGATCTAAGAATGAGGGCTTCTCTGCACCTGCCACCATCGCCCACCACTGCAGGCCAAATGAAGAAGCAGAGCACGGAGGAGGCAGAGGTGAGGGTCTCCCTGGTGTGTCTGCCCACTCCCACCAAAGGAAGGAGGAAACCATAGCTTGGAGAATTTGCACTGCACTTCCACTGCCCTGGTCATGGCCTTCATGTTGCAGGCTAGATTAGGCTAGATTTAACAGTGGAATGCTCTCACTTTCAGAAAATCTTCAAGACGGAGAGATGTTTATCTAGGATGGAGGCAGAAGCATGGATAAGAGGATCTCTCAAATTTCCATTCTGTTAAAATATTCTATGATACTTTTCTGGTCTATGAATTGTCCTGTGCCTGTTAAAATCTACTGAAATTCTTCTCCTGACAACATCCTGGGGGATTCAAAAAAGTGTGGGCACTCAGTCTGCCTTCTGCAAGTAATTGTTTCTAGGCTCTGCTCCTGGAGATGCCATTAGAAAACTGATAGGCATGGGGAACCAGCTTCTCCCCACAGAGTGAAACTCCCAAACAACCGGCCCCACATTCCTCTCTGACTCATGCTACCAACCCCGACTGTGCCCTGCAGGTCAGTGGGCTGAGAACCCTGCCACATCTAGGACAACTGCAGCTGGAATAAGATGTCTATCCTGATAGCCAGAACTCACCTCCTCCCATCCCCAGCCCTGGATTACTCCCTGGCCCGTGCCCCAGGTATTACGATAAGATGCTGCCAGTGATGGGAAGAGGACACTCAATAAGGAATCTACCCTAGGGCTGCTGGCCTTATGAGGGAGATCAGATCACAGGCTCTGTGGCTCATCTCTGATTCCTCCATTTGCCATAGCATATCATTCTCCCAGCTGAGAAGGAGGCACTTCTCATTAACCAAGTGGATGAGAGCAGAGGCACATAAAATGTTTCCAGTTGTTGAGGACTTACCATGTTCCAAGTCCTATGCTAAGTGGTGAGCATACAATGGTGCACAAAACAGACATAAGCCTTGCATGCAGCTCACTGTCTAGTGGTAGAGGCCACCATTAAACAAATTCACTAGTGTAATTAGTGTTACAAAGAAAAATGAAATAAATTAACATTTACCTTTGGATACCTGTGCTAAGTCACTCATATGCACACATACAAATGTGCCCTCTGTGTCAATCCCTTTCTGACTCAGTGTTTCTGTCAAACTCAAGGCAGTGGAAGTATGGAGTCTGCAAAGATCCACAAAGTGGATAATCTACAAGTCAGGAATAAAGAGCTGACCCTATGCCAGTATGAAAATTCACCTTTGGCTATTCATCTAGATATAAAACTCATATCAAAATTGGTCACAAAATTCCATTTGCACATTTGGGTTCAATAAATTTCATCTTCACATCCTCAAAGCCATTGATCTCTGAAGTAGAAGGCCCCCACAGATCTTTTTGAAGGACCAGAGGTGCATGCAGCCATAGGGAAGAGAGGCCTAAAAAGATGGGTTCAAGTCAGCCTAGCTTTCTCTCTCTGTGTCCTCTTCTGAAATCACTGAGTCTTAGGCCTGAAGACAGAGCTTTGGGGGTCTTCTCCTCCTTTCCATTGCCTCTCAAATCTGCAGGCAATTGTAATGAACCCCGCTCTTCTAGCTCCTCAGCTAAAGGAACTACACGCTTCCCTTCAATTAGCTCAATAAACCACTCTGTTGGGAAGTTCTTCTTTGATAACTCTATTTCTTCTTTCTCTACAAAATTTACTTCCTTTCTTGGTGTTTTATCTTTTAAATCTAAATATGCCTAAAGGAAGAGATAGATACACTATAATATTTTCTCCTTCATTCATGTTTAAACAGTCTATGGAAAGTGACTACCTCTTCCTTCTGCTTCAAAGGAAATCCTAGCACAGATCCAAGGTAGGAATATCATAAAAATTTTGGAAGCTAGAGCTGGGACTGTCTTTCTCTGTGATCAGTTTGTATAACCCAGGTTTAGAAGACCTCCTTATAGTAGGCTGGGAAAATCCAAAAGCAGTTTCTAGGCAGTATTTCCTTCCCTCAAGTATGGTCACTCCAGAAAGGCAAAGGCCAATGATCAGACAGCAGGTGTGAAAGTTTCTTTGCTTTACCATGAAACCTTGTCATACAGGAAAAGTGGGTAGACTGAAGGACACAAGAGGCAGGTGGCTGGTAAGTTAATTTCCACAGGTCATTCTTCAATCCCAGAATTGAACCAAGCAAAATGAGCTGTGATGTCCACTTGGATGAATAATTACAGCTGAAAGTTACACAATATTTTAGAAAAAGATAGACATTAGCCTTACATCATAATTGGTCTTTGTGCTTTACCTCATGTTAGTGGAACACCTTAGTCAGATAGTAGTCAGAGTCCAAAAAACCTTAATCCCTTTTTCTCAAAAGCTAAACAGAAAAAAAAAATTTAGCCCTCCTGAAATTATTTATGTCCCTGCCTTCACCTAGGAAGACACATCCTAGGTTAGTCATCTAGGTCCTCCACCAATTGCACCCCAATCTCTTCACCAAACCCATTTCTCTTCACAGTCTCTAGTTCCCACAGTCTTCCATCAAAACCCAGCTCAAACCTTTTCCTGCAAAGAGTCTTCCCTTATTAACTCCAACTAATTGAGATTACTTCTTTACTCCAGTTTCACCTAACCATTTAGTTTCAACAATATTTATTTATTTTATGTTTTTGAGACAGGGTGTTGTTCTGTTGCCCTGACTAGGGTATGGTGGCATAATCATAGCTCACTGCAACCTCAGACTCCTGGGCTAAAGTGATCAAACAGTCCTCATGGCTCAGCCTCCTGAATAGTTAGGACTAGAGGTCCACACCACCATGCCTAGTTTTTTTAAATTTTTTTGTAGAGACAGAATCTCTCAATGTTGCTCAGGTTGGTGTCAAACTCCTTGGCTCAAGTGATCCTGCCACCTTGGACTCCCAAAGTGCTGGGATCATAGGCACAAGTCACTATGCCCTGCCTATGTATTTATCTTTTAGAGACAAAGTATTGCAGTGTCACTCAGGCTGGAGTGCAGTGGTAAGATCACAGCTCGCTGCAGCCTTGAAACCCTGGGCTCAAGTGATCCTTTCACCTCAGTCTCCCAAGTTACTAGGACTACAGGCATGAATCACCATGCCTGGATAATTTTTAAAATTTTTTCTGTAGAGACAAGGTCTCACTATATTGCCCAGGTTGGTCTCGAATTTCTGGCCTCAAGTTATCTTCCCACCACAGCCTCCAAAAGCACCCTGGGATTACAGACATGAGCCACCACACCAGGCCTAGTTTCAACAATATTTAATTGCATCAGCCTGCATTTGCGTGTGCACACGTCTGTGTGTCTATGTGTGTGTGTGTGTGTATTTCTATAGGATGGTAGAAGATTAGAATATCTAGTTGCCCCACTCCACTCCTTTCGGCTCTTCAGCAAATGCTAAAATTATGTTTAAGATGGGCTAACTGCTCATCAGAGAATGATATACAAAACTCTTCTGTATCAAGCTCTGAGAGTTGGAACAAGGATGAATAGCAGTGCCAAGAATGGGGAACATAGCTAACAGAGAAAACAAATCCTAAATCTGCACTCCATCAGATTTCCACACTTTCGACATTGTTTGGGAACATTTGATTGAGTAATTTCCAGTATCAGGCCAAGATCTAAACTCCCACTCACAAAGAGCATTGAGTATAAGCTCTACTCCAGGGAGAAGCAAGGTAGCTTACAGCAGTGTCGAAGCTCAGCCAGCAGTCGCGGAGTTGAAAGGCGTGACTGACAGGAGAAGGAAGGGATCAAGAGGGTCACCAGGTTCTAAATCTGTCTTTATTGTCACTTGCTAAAGTTGGTTGATTTTCCAAGCAAGAAAAAGCCAGTCAATGATTTCTCTGACTAGAGGAACTGGAAGCCATAGGGATAGACACAGAGTTAATAAGAAAAGTAATATCAGTATGGGGAAGTCCCCGGCAAGATGGAAAACATGATACAGATAATCACTGAGGGTCAGTGCTGGAGAGGATGAGGGTTAAGGGCATTTCTGGGATCTAGTCAGGGAAGACTTTCTGGAGGAGGAAGAGGAGATAACGGACCAGCGTTTGGCTAGAAGGAAGCTACAGGAGTGAGCACAGAGGAGTGGGACTGAAGAAATCAGCTGTGTGGGCCCTCAGATATGAGGGAGGGTTACTATGGACAAGGGAAATAATTAAACAGTTTATGTCAGAATGAAAAGGCTTTGGTGGGAGTCAGGGAAACTGAGCTGGCGGGGAAGTGAGTAGCTGATGGGAGAAGACATCTAGGAGGTTTAGATTTGTCTTTTCTTATGTATTCGAAATTTAAGCACTCAACAAACATTCCTTTCTTCACCTCCTACCAACAGAGCAAATGGGAGCATAGCTATCGGCCCTTCCTCAGGCACCCCACAGGAAAAGTGCTGTCAGTGACACTGTTGTAGCATAAAGCAACAAGCTTGGTGCCAAGAGTGAAATGAATACCTTTAAGCAAATATATTGCCCTTTTTGCTGCCATACAAAATCCTTAAACTGATCCTGTTCCCAGAAATCAGTTTCTTCACATCTTCAGCTGCCTGTGCCTTGATCCTGGTTTCTCCGAGTGGACCTGCACAGACATCCCCTCAAACGTCCTTTGCCAAGCAGGAAAGCTGATCTCAAACCAGTCCAAAAAGTTTCCAGGGATGAATCTGTTTTCAGGTTCATTGAATTGATTCTCAGACCTGTCAGTTTCAACTTCAATCTAATTTATACTACTGTAGATGCTCTAGTCTTACCATAGAGGTAGAGAATTCCCCAAAGACTAATTTGGACAGAGCAAGATGGTGACATGATTAAAGAAGCAACTGTAAGAACTAAATAAACAAAAAAAAAACCTGGCTCTGTTATCCAAATTAATTTGTATTTCTTGAGCACATCTTGTGCAAAGTATTATGCTAAGCCCAGGGATAGAAAGGGATATACAGTTTAAAAATCTACAGTCTCCACCTGCCAAAAATCTGCAAAATAGCAAAAGAGACAAATACATATATAAATTATTCTAGTACAAAATACTATAATAATAGAGGCTCAAATAATCTGACTATAGCTGGGGGAGAGACAGAAATAATTCTCACTAGAGAGATCTAGGAAGTATTCTCGGGGAAAATTTTAAGCTGGGCTTCAAATGAAGGATCAGACCTTAATAGGTCGGTGAGGAAAGGAGTGGCGTTCCAGACAGAAAAAATAGCATGTGCAAAGACCTGCAGGCAGAAGAGCATAGAACAAGTTCAAGAACATCAAGCAGACCCATAAGGTTGTAGTGTAGGTTATGTAAAGGGGTGCAGGTGTGAATATAGGTAATGTCACCATGAAGGGCTCTGAAGATCAAGCAACAGAATCCTGATTTTATTCTCTGTGTAATGGAGAACCAGGTAATTAAGATAGATGTGCCATATATCTTTGAAATTTCCAGATAACTGACTCATTTTCTGAAGTTTGAGAACCAACAATCTTCTAGTTATCATAAGGAAAATCAGATTTCACAAACTCCATCATGGAAGCTCCATAATGTCTTTATCAAATTCATTTGCATATGTACAACTCCACTGCCATGGATGTAAAAATGGGAGACCAGGCCGGGCATGGTGGCTCACGGCTGTAATCCTAGCACTCTGGGAGGCCAAGGCAGGAGGATTGCTTGAGCTCAGGAGTTCGAGACCAGCCTGAACAAGAGTGAGACCCTGTCTCTACTAAAAATAGAAAAATTAGCTGGGCATCATGGCGTGTGCCTATAGTTCCAGCTACTCAGGAGGTTGAGGCAGGAAGATTGCTTGAGCCCAGGAGTTAGAGGTTGCAGTGAGCTACAATGACACCATTGCACTCTACCCAGAGCAACAGAGTGAGACTCTGTCTCATAAAAAAAAAAAAAAAAAAAACGTGGGGGGAGACCAAGGAAGAGTGTAAAGTCTCTCTATAGAGAAGGCATTTAACAGAAGAGAGATTTTTATCAGCTTAAGAAGGTGATGGTGATAGCTTTGCTCTCAGTCAGGAAGCTCATTTGCACGGATGCACAATGTCCCTTCATGGACATAGGCAAACCGTAGGTCACAGAGATAAGTGCAAATAATATAATGTTGAGGAATCATAGAATAATGGAGTTCTAGGAGCCAGATAAGGCTAATTAAGGAAGTTTTTCTGGTGGAAGTGAGTTTAAGAACAGGTATAGAAAGAGAAGTAGACAGAGTTGAACAAGAAGGACAGAGAAACAGTACCTAGAGTTGGGAGAGGACGAAACTGGCCTGTGTAAATGTTTGGAGGCAAGTACGAGCAAGCACATGTGATGAGCATGGCATGTGAGACAGAACAAGTGAACTCAGCTGGAATGGAGAGTGCAGCCAGCGCGAACAAGGACAGTCTGTAGGTAGACCCATTTCCAGCACGGCAGCCTGGGCCAACGCAGGGCACTACCCCAGCCTCTGAGAGGCAGGAATTTCAGTCTCCCTTTTCCCCTTATATTTTCATAACACTTGTTACGTTCCTAGTTGTTCTGGAACATTGACTCATCCTCCTGTAATGAATGTGAGTGTCCTAGGGTATGATGCTCTCTGTTGCACTGAGGGACAGAGTGAGGCCAAGGCAGAGGGGGCTATTGGGCTCAAATTGAAATTATAATTAAAAAGTAAGTTCTGCTTGGGCTGAACTTAATGTTCTTAGTATTCCACTCCTCACCCTCCTCTTCCTCTGTTCCCCCTGGATATCCTGTAGGGAATGTTGAATTCTACCTAAGCCAGGGGAGGGAGTGGCCAGATGTGGAAGTAGAGGTTATTCCAGAATGACTTCAGAAGGCATAATATGCTTTGGGGCAGCTGCCTCTCCTAGCCCAGACTCCCTAGGTTTATTCACAACATTCTCATTTCTAATCCCACCTAGATTCACAGACACAAGTGGCCACAATGGAAATTTCCCCAAAAGTCTGAATGGTGGAGTAGAAACTGCTCATTGGCCATTCTGAGCAACCAGTGAAGCCATGTTGAGCCCAAACCGTGAGGGAAAAACCAAGTTTAATCTTGCTGAGTCGAGCAAAACTTTCATACAGCCCAACTGCAATTAGCAGCTGGGGACCATGGCGTCCCTGAAACCCAGCTAGGGAATCTTTCCCTCATGTTCTCTCTAAGCTTCACATTCCACCATAGAAGACAGTAAAAAAGGGATTGCCCCACACCTTCCTGTAGGAAAAAGGTACATTTTGGGATGGTTTGGAGGCATCAAAATGGTAAGCAATTTTAGGGTACAATTAAGACCTGGCTGCTCAACCCTACAATAAATTACCATCAAAGGCACTCACACGTCAATAGGGGAAAAAACACATGTGCTTGCAAGACGATGTGTGCTTGATGCTCATAAAAAAGATAAAAATATAGGCCATCATCATGTAACGAGCTTGTAGGTGTCAGAACGTGTGCTGTTGGGGGAGGTAGAGGAGGGAACACGGAGCGAGAGCAGCAAACCAAGGAGCTGGAAACAAGACTCCCATCCCCACCTTCTTCCTTCTGCCAAAAGCAGTGGACAGGCATTAAGGGGACACAGAAGGGCCTCTCCCCCATTTTTTAATTTCTTGGGACATCCCCTTTTCTGCTCCCCCCAGCTGGATTTCCTACATATTAATCATGTCTCTCATTTTGAAATCAGCCGGTCAGGCTATTATTCAAGCATTGTTAATGACACCATCGGCCAAGGTATCAATTAGGCAAGTCAGGATAAGACGAGCAGAGAAGAGGGCTGCCAGGGAGCAGAACACAAGTCTGTTTTGGCGTAGGTAACCCACATGACAGCAAGGGCTCTTAACTCCCTTACTTCTACTCCCCTTAAAGGCAGCTGCAAACACTGAAATCTCCAGTCAAGACCTAAACCAAAACGCTACATCATAGTATCCCCCGGTTGGCCCCTGACTGGACTTTAGCTAGTGACATCAAATCACTCAGGACAGGCAGACACAGGGCCATGGTGAACTAGCTCTGGGGCAGAGCCTATTCCTGTGGTTGGGGCCCAGTTGAGGGAATGCTTCCTCAACGACTTTCATGTAGACTACCTTGGGTGGAATTTCTTCTCCTTTGGAACAATAGACAATCTGAACTTCCTTTAAAAGGAAGCTTGACATTTTTTCACGCAGAAAGCTGGTTGTTTTTTTTTTTAAATAAAGAAAGTCTATTTGTCAATTCTTTATTTCTTAAATCTGAGTGTTATTTTCCCCCATGAGACTGAGTTTCCCAATAACCAGAGCTAATTCTATTTTTTCATTTTATACTAGATCTCTCTGCCTCCCAAACTTACCCATACACCTTCTCTCCATCAAGAAAGACTCTGTTCAAAGGGGCTGTTCAGAACAAATGGGTATGACTGGTACTCAGGTCACTGAAATTTGGATTCTGGGGAAAGGAAGGAAACCAAGACTAGAATCAAACCTGCAGCATAGTTGGAGTCAAATCAGTCATCCAGATGTCCAAGTTCCTTCCCATGGTTTACTTAGGGAAGTTTGCAGAGCGTCATGTTTCTAGACTCCAGTCTTCTGAGTCATTCCCCAGCTCCTCGTCACCTTTCCATTCTCTAGGCAGACACAGGTTCTTCATTGCTTCCTTTTCACACCCATCAATTATCCAGATCTTCAGACAGATGTGGAACACTAGAGAAGGACAGGAGGTCAATGTTTCATGTTTCTACTGTCAATGGACCCAAAGAAGGTGGCTGAGCTGGCTCCGTTCTGAACATAACCAAAACTAGACATCTCAATTAAAAACATTGGTGCTTGGAGGCTTGAAGACACAGCACTTACCTAATACATTGGTGAGGAAAGTGAGCAGGCTTTCCAAGCCTTTCCCCAAAGACCTAACAATTTGGGTTTCCTTTTGCCCTTATTCTCTGCCCTCTTTTTCACCTCTAAGATCCTACCTGCAAAATTTCATCCCACACTCCAGAGCACTGAGCCAATAGAAAAATAAATAAACTTTCAAAATGGAGTAACCAGGATTTTTAAGACAGAGACCAAAAAAAAAAAGAAAATCCAATTAAGTTCCCTAAGAGCAGGTATTGTGTTATAATTTTCTTTTTTTTTATAAAAAAGCTTTATTGCGATATAAGTTACATACCATATGATTCACCTCTTTAAAGTGTACAATTCAATGGTTTCTAGTATATTCACAGAGTTCTGCGGCCATCAGAATAATCAATATTAGAATATTTTCATCACCCCAAAGAGAAAACCCATATCTATTAGCAGTTACTCCCCATTTCCCCCTAACACCTCTAGCCTTGGGCAACCACTAAACTACTGTCACTGTAGATTTGCCTACTCCAAACACTTCATATACATGAAATTATACAATATGTGTCTTTTATGACTGGCTACTTTCAGTTAGCAGAATGTTTTCAAGGTTCATCCACGTCGTAGCATGGGTCAATATTTCACTCCTTTTTATTGCCAAATAATATTCTATTATATGAATATTCTACATTTTATTTGCCCATAATCAGTTGATGGACATTTGGGTTGTTTTCACTTTCAGCTACTATGAATAATGCTGCTATGAACATTCATATACAAGTTTTATGTAGATACATGTTTTCATTTCTCTTGGGTATATACCTAAGCGGAACTGCTGGGTCATATGGTACCTCTAGGTTTAACATATTGAGGAACCACCAAACTGTTTTCCAGAGTGGTTGCATCATTTTATATTCCCACCAGCAATGTATGAGGGTTCCAATTTTTTCACATCCTCACCAACACTTATTATTATTTTGTTTGTATTGTTATCTTAGCCATCCTAGTGGGCGTAGAGTGGTGTCTCATTGTAGTTTTGATTTGCATCTCCTTGATAATGTTGAGCATCCTTCCATGTGCTTATTGACCATTTGTATATCTTCTTTGAAGAAATGTCTATTCAGATCCCTTGTCCATTTTTAATTGAGCTATTTGTCTATTTATTATTGAATTGTAATAGTTCTTTATATATTCTAGATACAAGTCTCTTATCAGATATATGACTTGCAAATATTTTCTCCCATTCCGTGAGTTGTCTTTTCAATTTCTCAATGGCATCCTTTGAAGCAAATAGTTTTAATTTTGATGAAGTCCAATTCATCTATTTTCTTTTTTAATTGTTCCTTTAAGAAACCGTTGCCTAAACTAAGGTCATGAAGATTTACACCTATGTTTTCTTCTAAAAGTTTTATAGTTCTAGCTCTTACATTTAGGTCTTTGAGTTAATTTTTATATGTAGTGTGAGGTAGAAGTCCAACTTAACTCTTTTGAACATGGCTATTCAGTTGTTCCAGCACTATTTGAAAAGACTATTCTTTCCTCGTTGAATTGTCTCAGAATTCATGTTGAAAATCGGTGGACCAAAAATGTAAGGGTTTATTCTTGGATTCAATTCTACTCCATGAATATATGTCTATCTTTGGGCCAGTACCATTCTGTCTTGATTACTGAAGCTTTTTAGTCAGTTTTAAAATCAGAAAATGTGAGTCCTTCAACCACGTTCTTCTTTTTCAAGAATGTTTTGGCTTTGGGGTCTCTTGGGTTTCTAAATGTATTGTGGGATCTGCTTGTCAATTTCTGCAACGAGGTCAGATGGGATTTGATAGGCACTGTGCTGAATCTATAGATCAATTTGGGAAGTATTGCCATGAACATGGAATATTCTTACATTTATTTAGGTCTTCTCTAATTTCTTTCAATGGTGTTTTGTAGTTTTCAGAGTATAAGTTTTAGACTTCCTATGTTAAATTTATTCCTGAGTATTTTATTATTTTTGATGCTATTGTAAAGTGAAATTTTTTTCTTAAATTCATTTTCAGATTGTTTATTGCAGGGATTATAGTTTTCTTTTAAACACTATGGTGATGAGCATAAATATTTACCAAGTGCCTAATATATGAAAAGTGTTTTGCTAGGTTGAATGGGAAATAAAGAGTATAAGACTTGGTTCCTAAATTCAAAGAACTTACAATCTAGTTGATGAGAAACAATCCTTTACATATTTCCCCTTTATAATTTTTTGAAGTGATTTCAAATTCTTCATCTTACTTGACTCTGATGACACCATTCATTCATTTACTCAAAAGTATTTATTGAGTAACTAGTATGTGGAAGCATTGTACTAGATGCTGGGAATTAAACGGAGAGAAAAACAAATACAACCCCTGTCTTCATGAATATTGCCATCTAGTTAGGAAAACAGACATTAGTCCAACATAAATTATGAATGCTATAAAAGAAAGGTACGTTTAAATAGTAAGGAGGACAACAATTACTATACCCATTTTACAGGAGAGAAGACTGAGGTAAATGAGAATTTTAGTGTTTTGGAGCCAGAGAGCAAACGATACTATGAGAAGGGTCAGGCCCTCTGGTTTTAAGACTGAATTGCTTGATTAGACCTAGAACATTTAGGTTTTATTTCCCTTCCTTCAAGGAAAGGGAAGAGGAAAAATGATCAAGAGGGATGCAAGTTCTCTGGTTCCAAACAAGTCAGCACATTTTGGCCACCAATCTCGTTCTCTGTTCAGCCCAAGCAGAGAAGCAAACAGTAGTTGTACGGAGGAGAACACGATGCAGTCCCCATGCCCTGCCTGCTGCCCACTGCTCTAAGAGCAGGGTGGTTTCAAACTGTTTTTTTTAGCACTGGCAGAACTAAGCCAAAAATGGGCTCTTTAACATCATCTCGCTTTTTCCCAGTTTCCAGCATCCTTAGCACTAGTCGACCTGCCCTAACTTTTGCAGAAAACAGTCCAGAGTTATAAATACTCTCCCAAACAACTTAAAAATACTTTTGAAAAGTGTCACAGAAAACTGGGAAAAGACAAGATTATAGAAAGCTGACAACGATTTTATGAATGGATTATATAATAGAAAGAAAACTTTGGTTTTATTTTTTACATGTTATACACACACTGGAAAGAGGGACAGTATATTTTTTTTAAACAGGGAAGTAGAGGCCAGGTATTGGTCCAGGATCTTCCCCTAGTTTCATCTTGACAAGCAGAGACATGGCCAAGTCTGGGCCAGAACCCAGACCTCCTACTACAATGCTTTCTCTGCTGCATTTCAAGAAATTTAAGAAATCCTTGATTGATGCATTCAACAAACATGGCACTATGGTTAGGAGATATAAAGGTGAATAAAATAAAGTTCCAGCTCTCATCATCTGCTTCTCCTTGAGAATTCACCCTAACCCTCCACCTCCACTCCCCACTCCAAGAGTGGGTTAGATTCTGCCCCTTTCTACTTTCATAATACCTTGTCTGTTATTTCTATCACTACACTTAACACATTACATTATACTTACCTGTTGATATGTTGTACTAATACTGTACTGTACTAATACTGTAGTACCTTGTAGGCAAGGATCTCGTTCTCTGCCACCCCAGAACCTAACACAGTGTCTGGCACATTGTAGGGGCTCAATAAACCTTTACTGAATGAACAAGTGAGTAGCTACTCCAATCCTCCTTGCCCCACTTCATTCTGCTGGCACAAACCTACATACTAGGTGACCATACATCTCCCAGAGGAAAACTGGAAAGCTGATATGTCCACGCTATGATTAACGGCACCAGCAGTGGTGTGGGTGAAATGGAGCAGCATCTACGAAACTCACAGAGCAATTCTACTCCCTCTTCCTACACACTCATGCCAAAGTGGAGATTTGGATTCGAGAAAAACAACAAAGTTGATTTCAGGATGTGTGTATTTATTAAAATGGGATGTCTAAGATCAAACAATCCAGAAAACCCTCTTTTATTTCATTTCATCCATGAGTTGTCAATCTTGGGTTTGGACAGGGTTGTCTTTCTCCAAAGCCAGGCTGTTTTTGTCTCCTTATATGCCTCATTTTGGTCTTGCCAACAAGTTATGAGAAACAGTTAGGAGAATGAGATGCATATTTAAAGCTAAGTTGTTGTAGAGCCAGCCCAGAGAGAAAGGAATCTTATTAAAACTCATCTATATTCTTTTTCATAAAAAATCACCACAAATGGACCTGTAAAGCAGAGTCTTGGGAGCTCTGTAGTTGGCTGAGCCCAGAGTATCCACAGAGGACAGGAAAGTGGCAGTGGGTGGCTTCCT
>RJWJ010017556.1:19738-32868 GCA_004363605.1 Indri indri
TGAGACAGAGTCTCACTCTCTTGCCTGGGGCGAGTGCCGTGGCGTCAGCCTAGCTCACAGCAACCTCAAACTCCTGGGCTCGAGCAATCCTACTGTCTCAGCCTCCCGAGTAGCTGGGACTACAGGCATGTGCCACCATGCCCGGCTAATTTTTTCTGTATATATTTTTAGCTGTCCAATTAATTTCTTTCTATTTTTTTTGGTAGAGACGGGGTCTCGCTCTTGCTCAGGCTGGTCTCGAACTCCCGAGCTCAGGACGATCCGCCCGCCTTGGCCTCCCAGAGTGCTAGGATTACAGGCGTGAGCCACCGCGCCCGGCTGTAAATAATTTCTTAGTCAAGACTTTTTGGGACAAAAGCATACCTCTACCCCCATAATATGCTGAAATAAAAAAAAAAAAGAATGTAAAAAAAAAAGCATACCTCTACATATGTTAGCATGTGTCTACATATACGGATAATCTGTGCTACTCTGTCCTTGTCCCTGGAGATTGCTTAGGTCCACTTCCTCCCCTGCATGGATCATCAAGCTGCTGTCAGTCAAGCCCAGAAAGAAATTAGGGTCAGTTTGACAAAAGAGCGAGAGTGTGTATATGTGTGCGTGTGTACGTGTACCTGTGTGTGTGTGTGTGCATGTGTGCCTGGGTGTGAGAAGTGGGTAAAGAGAGAGAGATTGAGATTCTGGCTTCATTATAAAGCCAAATTAAAATTGTTTTTCTTAGCTGTTTCTTGGATAGTTTTCCACCCTTCCTCCCTCCAAAAGTGCAGATAAGCGAAAATGGACCCAAAGGTCCTGCCAGCTATTCACTACACACAAGCATCTTAAAGGCAAATGAAGTGCACTCAAGTGGCTCAAATTATTAGGGGCCATATCTATATAGCACCAAATAAGTGAAGATTTTAGAACTAGACTGACATCATTAGCAAATTCCCCTGATCTAAGCCCCAAAGTAGATTATTTGTGTCTGCATTGCCCACTCTGGCTATCTACACAGACTCAGTACCTCCCTCTGAAAAGGCTCATATAGATAACAATGAACATCTGTATACGAAACAGAAAATATATACATACTTTATATATCTAAATGTAATATTTGGAAGCATCAGAATATTGGTGAAATTTTCAGTCAAAATATAAAAATAGCTACAATTTTCCAAAAATATGTCCAAAATAGCTGCATAATTACCCCCATGTCTCACAAGGAGAGTGTAGTTATACAAATAAATTTATATGCCACTCTATTTAAATCTACACGTACGCATGCACGTTATGCAAGCCGCTAATATACTACATATAAACCTATATATGTTTATATGCCGAGATGTATGGGGATTCATAGGCACATTTATGTTAGTTATTTTACTAATTCATTTATTAGATTTCTATTAGACATGTCTATTTTAGTTTATTATCTGGTAAGAATCTAGCCTCACAAAGCCCTACCTATCCTCTTCCCATATTTCTGGCTGCCAGAAGGGCTTGTGCCCTGAAGCCTGGGGGTTTTTACTATTTTCTTTAAACTGGGGGAAAGGTCAGCTGTGGCTTAAATGAACTCATAAATACTTCTCCATCTCCTGGAATACCCTAGCGTGCCAGCCTGCCCATACAGGGTCTGTCACCTATACCGCATCCACCATCCTCCCTAAATAATCTTCTTTATGTAAACAGGGACCATCCTACAATAGAACTGCCTTCTCTCTTGGGACCGGGAAAGAGGTGGTGGTGGGGACAACTATGGATTCCTGTTCCCACCTAGGTTTCAATGTAACTCAGAGCTTGGATAAAAGTGACAGGTGACCACTCTGCCCCTGTGCTTCTATGACGTCAGATAACTACACTGATGAGCTGAGTAATGGGAGCAGTCAAATTGGGCCGCATGACCCTGTCTGGGTGTCTTTTACTAATCATCAAATCCCCATACCATCTGTGTGATCCATGCACAGCTGCCACCGCTCCAGTGGTTCTTGGCCTGGCTGCACATTAGAATCACCTAAGGAGCATTTTATAAATACTGATGCCTGGGCCCCGTGCCATGCCAGCTGAATCTACACATCTGGGAGTGGGACCCAGGCATCTCCAGGGTCTAAAACTTCCCCAGGTGACTCAGAACCATGGCGAAGGTTGAGAACTAATGATTTGCACTGACCTCATTAAGTACAAGCCAGAGAAGAATTCTGGGAATTGGGCACTGCTAGACAATCAAGGTGATTCTAGCAGAAAAACAAAGCAACAAACAAAAAACAAATAAGTATTCTTTCACAGAAGCATTTCTCTTCATGTTAATATCCACTCACATAGAAATGGCCAAAGAGACTGGGCTGGGAATGATTGTCACATTTGAGAACCCATCCCAGAGTAGTTACAAGGAAAACTGGGACACACACATACACACACACACACACACACACACGAACATGCACATGCACACATAGAGATCATGTGACTGCTAGCAATTTAAAACAAAAAAATTTTAATTGAATTTCGGGGCCTGGGGAAGATCTGAACCTATAATTATTTCTTAGCAAACTTGCTGAAGACAGGCTTTCCCTTCTCTGGGACGAGATGAGACGGGTAGCATAATGAACCCTCTTTAATTAAAAAATCAAATGTTTTAGGATAATCATATTCTTCCGAGTTACATTATTTTTTTAAAGGAAAGGAGAGATGGTGAGAAAATATCAATTTTCAAGTGCCCAGTGTTAGGCTTTCTCAAATGGACTCACTTCTCATTCAACCCTTTAGATTCAAAATTAGGTCCCGAAGGAGAAACTTGAGTGCCTGCATTATTCCTAATACTAAGCTAATCCTTTTTTTTTAATTTACTCCATCTCTACTCCCACATCTCTTAAAAGTAGCAGCTGATTTTATATCAATTTGTTCCAGGCGAGCAAAGCAGTGAGGTGGGAGGAAGTTGAGCGACCAAAACAGACTCTGAGCCCAACAGTTCTCTGACCTGATTTTATGGGATTCTCTAATAAAGAAGTGGGATGCTCATGGTTCCCATTGGAGAGCTCTTCCTTAGTTTCTTAAGAGATTTTTGGGATGTGGGTAGACAGACGGGGTGGAGAAATATTCACCTGGATCTGAGGATAACGGAGGGGCTTGGCTGGGAAGGCAGAGGGAGGCCCTAGCTCTGATTAATGGAAAATGTCTCTCTTCAAGGAGGGGAACAAGACAAAGGAGTCCATGGGACGGGGGGAGAAGTTTGGCCTGAGTTCTGTCCCTCAGTGGGATCTGTGTGGATTGGTGGCCTTGGGGAACAGTCAATGATCAACCACCAAGCTAAGTATGAGACATCCAATTCAGAAGGTTTCTTTTCAATTTTGTTGTTTTCATTTTCTTTGAATGCTATTTCCTCTTCTACTGTTGCCGGGCCTAATCCCCCTAATGCTAAAATTTCTGAATCCTAATAGAGTTACCTTTATTCAAGGGAAGAAGGAACATATAAGAACATTTAAATGGAAATCTGTTTTTTCCCCAAGCTTTTCCTACCCCACTTCCCTGGAAAGAAAGAGTAAAGATGCGAAGCAGCCTACAAACTATTACTGTAGTCGGCTTCACACCAAAAACTGTCTCCGACGGCCTCTACGTGTTAGGGTACATCTATACTCCCTCGTGCAGGTGTAGTGGCTACTTATAGGTACCTTCTTTAGCCTCTTAAGATACATCACATCTCTTTCCCTGGGCAATGTAAATCTATGTTCTCATAGTTCTGTGAGATTGTAGCATCCAGCCACATGAGAAGCATCTATACTACATCTAGACAAATGCACGTGCACGCGCACACACACACACACACACACACACACACCCTCCCTATCAGACACCTGTGGGACATTCACCAGTCTCAGCTGCATTTACACCAGCTACCTGGGATTTCTCTAAATTCCCATGCATGAATTTAGAAAAGGCAAAAGGAAGGTAGATAAGCATTTTCTCCCACCAAGGGTATGGATGTGGACAAGTAAAGGTAGTGGGAGTGAGAAACCTATTTTCTGAGATTTTACAAGATAAAATAGGGCAAGGACATACATGCACGCACGCACGCATGCGCGCGCGCACACACACACACACACACACACACACACACACTCCACCTGCTGTGACTGAATGCGAACCAAAGAGGTCTGCAGCTCTATCAGTGGGGAGGGGCCTCGCAGTCAACAGCCCAGAGAGGTTTGCCCTACCCAGGTCTACACCTGCCCAGGGAGAATTTTGGTAATTTTAATAAAACCAAATTAAATCCTAAAGTAAGACCAGCTGGTGATTCAGTAGGGATAACCCCAGACCATTATGGGGTAGCTATAAAATAAAAATTATAGAAGGATAAGAATAGGAGCACAACAAATAAAATCATTTTAATGGAGGACAGAGGGAACATGGCAGAGAAGAGGGAGAACTGCCAAGTGTGAAGAGGGGATTGTTTACACGAGTCTCCAGAGAAGGAGAAGCTTCCTGTTCACCTTTTCTTTTGGTGGCTTTTGAGATGGGGTCTGCAGATGACAGAAAAGAAGATTGGCACAGATCCTTGGATTTGTGCGGGGAAGCAGGGGATGCTTCAGTAAAAATGCCTCTCTACCTAAGCAGAGAGGCGAGGAGGCCTGTGGTGTTGGAGAAGGTGGGGGTGGGGGTGGGGGGAGTGAGCCAATGAGATCCCTGCTGTCAAGGAACTTACCTGTTAATTAGGGGAGCAGGTTTGGATGTAAGGCACTCTGCTGGGCACTTTATGTGCATGTTTTACTTACTTCTCGTGACATCCTGTGAAATGAATAATATATTAGTCAATTTAGATTAGGAAACTGAAGTTCAAAGAGTTAAGCAACTTTCCCAAGGTAAAAAAGCTAGAATGTTAAAGATCTAGGATTTGAACTCAGATCCAGCTCACTCAAAGCCCATGCATGTTCTTTCTAACACCACAAAGACCAAACATAATGTTTATGTTCCCCAAAGACATACAGACCTGTAAGGATGCTCAGTTTGTGTCAGTTTGTCCAACCTGATCCTTATGGGAAATCCCTGCCCTGCTCCCTGGAACCTGGTCCCTCACCTGAGAGCTGCCATGGGCAGGGCTCTTTGGCTAAGGTTGGCTTCTTTCTCCTCCACCACCCTTTCACGCACGAGAAAACATCAAAGGTTGCACAGGGTCATAAAGAGAGGGAGGCTTTTGGAAAGAAGGAGCCACCCTGGGCTTATAAACCGGGCAGGGGTGGGGACCCACCCATTTGTCAGGTAACACTGCGTCTCACTTTCCCCCAAAACTGAAGTCTCAGCTGTTGCTTCAGGACGGGGTGCTTAAGCAAAGTGCCGGCGGCAGTGGTGAGAGGGGGGGCACAACAGGGCGGTTAGAGCACCGAGTCATTCTGACATAGAAACGGTGCCGCCTCTCCACCTGCACCTTGTGAGGCTGAGATGTTCCGGTGGGTTCATGTGAGGCCTTGGTTATAATTTCAGTTCTGCTGCTCTGTGGCTTTGAGGAGCTTCTTCCTCTCCTCTCCGTCTCTTTATCTTGTTCTGGAATAAATCATCACTGGCCCCATCCTTACCTTGCTGAGCAGCTCACTAGAGACCACACAGTGAAGGCACACCACACAGAATGCTGAATTCCCTGTGCACGGCTGGGCTACACCTCCCGAAGGACAACTGGAGAACCCAAGAGCATCCGTCTTTGTGGTCTCCCAGTACCATCTCCCGCCACCATCAGAGCAAACTAAAGCCTCCAAAGTCCCCTTGGGTAGTGTCAGAACCTGCAGCAGTCATGCAAATGCAGTAAAAATTTTTGTCTTAGATCTGAGCGGTGTGACCTCCGTTAGCGTGGGGGCTCCCTAAGGACAGAAATCAAGACTTATCTATCCCTAGAGTATCCCTCCACCGAATGGAGAACTCTGCACACAGCAGGGGCTCTCGAAATGGAGTCAGCAAAGTCCACAGCGAACAAGAAGTCCATATTCTCCCAGGCAGAGTGCATAGTCACGGTTAAAATCCCCCCTTCCTCCTGGTCATGTTGACCGTAGAACGCGTTGTTCTCCATCCTCATCATCACCAACAAGCATGTATTGAACACTAGGAAACAGGGTGATGTGCTTGGTGTTGCTATGACAGGGATCAGCTCCTGCCATCAGGAGACCTGATGTATACATTTAAAAATATGCAGACAGTATTACAAAGAGCCTGGGCTCTGGGACCCAAGTGTCTAAGTTCCCCTCTTAGCTTTGCATATTTCTATTCATAAGACACTGGACAAGTTATTAACTACTCTGTGCCTCTGTTTCCCCACCTTGAAATAGAGAAAACAGAAGCCTCTACCTCACAGGGTTGATGTAGTGATGAAATTAGATGGTGAGTACAAAGAACTTGGTGTCTGACACATAAATGAGCATGCAACAGGTAGCTGTGGAATCCAGCAGAAGTTTCCAAGCAGAAAAATGGCATGATCAGAGCCATGTTTTACAAAGACAAATCTTGCAACAGTGTTTAGGATGGGTAGAAGGGAGGGAACTGAAGGAGAAGGGTCTGTTAAGAAGTTTTTACTACAGACAGAGCAAAAACACAAGAACAGCCTGAATCGGAGAAGAAGGAAATAACAGCTCTTCGTACTCTTGGACTTGACCTCCAAGACAGAACCAGAACAACCAGTATTATTCAAAAGCTGGATGTGAGAAGAAAAGGCCAAGGCAGTTGGTGTTATTTAGCCTGAAGAAGCCTGAAAAGTATGAATTGCTGTTTATTAACTCATGAGAAGATATTACTCTGGAAGCTTTTAGACGGCTTTCCAAATCTCTCTCTCTCAATATATCTATCCATCTATCTATATATATATATAGGTTACATATATGTATAATATATATAGATAGATTATATATTATCATACGTAACATATAATATATGATAATATATGATATATGATATATGATTATCAATAAAAAACTTTAGAATTGTACTAATAACATGATATTTAAATATTAGTTATTATTACTCCAGTGTTTTGTATTATGTGGAGAGATGGAAAAGAAGGCAGCTGGAGGGGATTCTAACTCCAACCCTCTTTTGACTGACATACTTTGACTTACACATATTGATCTTTTTCTAAATCAAACTGAAACGCGGGTCTTAGCCAAGTAGGCAGAGTTCAGAAGACTTAGGTGAAGTATGTCGTGTGTCGTAGCAAGGATGGAGCATTGGAGGTCTCTCATAACATACTGTATGTTAGGTCCGGCCACTGTCCGTTCCTAGTTGGTTTTAGAGAAGCTTTAGTCTCCCAAACCTGGCAGGGGAGGCCGGGGCAGGAGCTAAATCTGTGATGGGAGGGGAGTATAACATCCGCTCTAGGCTGTGCAAACAAGGCCTAGAGGGAAGACATCAAGGAACCAGGCACCCTCCTTCCCCCAAGTCCTATTTACAGTAGTTATAGAAAGATTAGCAGATGTGAGCTATGGATAGGAAGGGAAGGAGTAGAGCTTCCCCGAGCCCTAAGGACAGCAACTGTGTTGAACTACATGTGTTTAGAGTCAGGCTGATGGCTGTCTGGCTTCCCCAAGGAATAAACAATAATAATCCTAATCCTCCCTCAACATCAGAAAACAGTCATTAGTGTCCTGCTTCTTTCATCCCTTCCCCAAGAGTAAGGGTCAGTGCTGGTCCTACTTGGTAGATAGACAACTGACACATCATGACTGATGTTAGCCGGGGTAGGCACCGGGTTCAGGGAAAAGGTCCAGATGTTACCAGCTGCTATTTCATCCACAAGCACAGGTCTACTCCCATAAAGATCTCTATCCAGCCACAGTGGATGCCTATCTGGATCCTGGCAGTGACTACAGTGGGAAGGAGGTGGGGTAGCACGTGGGCCCTGTCATGAGACGGCATGGGGGAATGGGGCGACCCAGCGTCCCTGAGGGGATGATGCTTAGGGGGCTGGGCTAGGTCACCTCTCATGTTTGGAAGCTTCAAGACTCTGCATTCTCAGTGATTTAGTCTCTCCGTAGTTCCCTTGCAACTAATGATGACGAATTTCTAAGGGCCGAGTACTTCCTCTTGCCTTGCTTGAGTCTTGTGAAATCTAAAAGAACAGACGAAAGAAGGACCCTCAGGACAGAAGAACTTCTCCTTTTTCCCTCAAATCAGGGAGAGGGGCAGAGGGGGAGCACCTTACTTTAAGCAAGTGTTTACCAGCTGCCAGCCCAGACACACCCCCAAGAAAATGCCATGGAGAATGATGTTGTGACTCATGGCTTGGCAAGTACCAGGATCATGCCCCGGGCTCCCAGATACCACACTGGCTCCTCCAGGTCGCTCCGGCTGGATTGCTTCTTCCTCCTTTTCCCCAGAGGCATTCCTCATCTGCCCTCTCCTCCCCACCCCTCCTGCCCTCAAATCGTTCTAGGTGGTAGGGGGAGGAGAAGGGGAGAGGTAAGCAGTTTTAGAATTGGGATTTGAGTTAGGCTTAATTTCAGAATCGGGATTGAGGACTGAGTTAGGGGTAGAGCCACTTTGGGATTTGGTTTAGTCAGTGGACTTTTAGCCGGTAGAGACAACAGAGCTCTACTAACTAACAGATTTTAAAGTCCCAGGGTTAGATGTTTTGGTGATAGGTCCGCTTTCATTGGGGTCAGATTAGAAGAGTTTAGAAAATAGGAAATGTCAACACATAAACAAAGATGTCATCAAGAATCACCTCCTAGGAATCTAAGCAGAGGTTTTTTTGGAATCAACTACATGTCTAAGGGTTGTAGATACCATAGAACCATTACATTCATTCCCCAGGCATGGTGCAGTATTGTGTGACTTTACCTTGACCTCAGTTGTAGAACTTGCTAGTACACCCAAGAGTCTTTCTTGGATTTCTTCCTCTAGTCCCCTCCTTGTCTCATCAAATGAATTGTTCCTTTATCCCATCAGCATTGGGAAATGACTGGAGGAGTAGCTGAAGAACCAAGGCCCTGACATTTGGGTACCTCGGGCGCCGTCTTGGCGGAGAGGCGCTAAGCAAAGCATGCTGGGGCTTCCCAGACTGAGACATCTGTCAGCACGGCTCAAGAGGCTCCCCCTCAGGCAAAGGACAAGACATATAGCAAGTTCTGAGCTCAATTTCTGAGGACAGGAAGAAAATAAAGCTCAGAACAACTGCAGGGGCAGTAAGGAGGTATGGAGCTGGAGGCTTCCCAGGAAGTCACGGGGGTCGTCCAGCAGAAGTTGGAAGATAAACCAAGTGATACTATTGGGTTGAATTCCTAGAAACCCATACTTAGAGACCACACACACACACACACACACGCATACACACATACACCAGCACCTCCTTACATAAGGAACCCAACCCAGTAAAACAAACTGGCTGGCAGCCCAGCCCCTACTATGCAACCCAATCTCTTCCATTTGAAATTGGGCCTCAGTTTCTCTTCCTGCTCTCCTCACTGCCCTTCTCTCACATCTGGCTCCTTAAGTGCTTGGAGATCCTCCTACAGAGGGGCTAGCAGGGTACGAAGCTGACATACGCCCCACGTCAGCGCTGCCCTCCCCACGAGCAGCAGCAAGATGGTGATTAGCTACTCTCCCCAAGGCTCGGAGGTGAGGGATTTTTTTTCTTTCAAACATGTCACATCTGGCACATCTGCTTTCTTAGCAGTGATGCATCCCAAGGGGTATAATCAACAGTTGGGGCGGGGCTGGGATGCAGGTCTGTACTGACAGAAGCCTGAGCCAGAGACGCCAAGAGCAAAACTTAAGAACAGCAACTCCCCCCACTCCCCATCGCCCTCAGGGGCTGAAGATGAGCCCTGTCCCTGGGCGTCTTTCTGCCTCAGAGCCAGGTGCCCCCTCATAGCCCAAACCTATTTTAAGGTGCAGAAGACAATGCAATGATGCATTTTGATTTGGGAAATTATATAATCTGTTCTCTTGTCCAACCTTAAACTCTCCTGCTAGAATTAGAAGGGGACTGGAAAAGAACTAATCGCCCTTCCCTTTGTCACAAGCTCAGAAGTGTTAATCAGAAAGGCCCTGGTGGTGTCTTCTCCAGTCTTTGCACCCTGACTCCTTTTAGCTGCCCTCATCTCTTCCTTGCCCCTTTCAAATCCAATCCCTCGCAACAGGTGGGAACCCCCACTTTGATCCTGGTGTTCGGAGGCACTCCCTAAAGGGCCCTCAACAGCAGTTTGACGAAACGCCACCAATGAGCACTGTGACATTCCTCTTCCCCTGTTCAATTTTCCTGTGACTCCTTCGTTCAGACACTTTGCTTCACCAGGCAAAATGGCTTCCTTCCACGCACATGTCACTCCTGCTACTGCAGAGCTCACTCTTCTGTCTCGTCAAAGACACCCTCCTTTCCTTTCCCTTTGGCTCTGAACCTCCTCTTCCAAACACTTCCAAAGTCTTCTGTTGACAAGCCACCTATTTTGCCTTCTGTGTTCTCTCTGCATCCTGTGTCACTGCCCAGATCTCTGTCCTTGTCTCGTCACGTCTGTGTGTTTGTCATTGTCCTGGATGTGTATCACATTGTTCCCATCACACCAAGAGTCTCCTGAGGACACTCTGTCTGCCCTCCGGTGCTCTATATGCTCCGGTGTTTCTTGATTCAGTAAAGGACGGTAACCGAGTGGGCGAGAGGCACCAGGGCTAATACCCACTCTGCTCCTGCAAAAAGACATAACCCACATACACACACACCAAGTCATCCCAAAGATGACTGAGCTTGTCAGAATTAAATCATGTTTGGCTTTCAAATGCAACAGTAATTACACGGTATTTTAACTATCTGTGCAAGCTGTCAGAGAAAATATATTGGCAGTTCAGTGAAAGAGGAGGGGGAGGCTGGAGCCTCCACTGAACACCACCCTCACCTCCTCTGAAGTCATCTGGAGATAGGACAGCACAGAAGGGCACAGGCGTGCTGGGGCCAGTCCCAACACTTTCAGAGCCTAATGGTTTTTCAGGTGAGATGTGCTGTCACAAGCTCCCAGGGAGGAGGGGACATTCGAGATGAATTGTATGCATCGCCAGTCTTGTGAGGCATTTCAGCAGCAGCGGGAGGGATTTAGGCTAAATTTTCTGAAGACAGCTGACCAGGTAGATTCTGGAAACCAGGATCCCAGGGAGATTAAGTCCTCTCCTTTGAGAAGTTTCGTCTAATGTTCTGTCCCCAGACAGAACTAGATCCAGACTATTCCAGAAAGGGGGAAAATGAGGTTTTAAATATCCCATTTGAAATGTACAATATACTAATGTATTGAAATAAGTCCCTGTGTCTGAGATTAGGATTACCTTGTTTCTTCTTAGTTACAGTTACAATTTAGAGTACTCCTCCCCAAACTCCGACTCTCCTTAACGTTCCTCCCAGTCCCAGGTTGACACACGCCTCAGGGTCCCTTTCCCTCGAAGCGCTGCATGCCCTTTTCCAGGCCACTTTTCAGCCCCCTCTTTCTGCCATGGTTTCGGAGCAATCAGACTGATGAGTTTCAGAGGGAGGACCCCAAAGATGTGTTGAACGTGGGGACAGCTCAAGGAAGGAGACGTGAAAGACAGGCAGCCAGAGTGAGCAGGAGGGAAGGACTGGAAGAGGGCAGGAGCAGGGCCTAAGGTTTGGGCTCTCAGCCCTAAGGAGCAGCGGGTGCGGGAGGATGGAGGGAGAACATAGGAAGCAGAGCTTTCTCGTGACTGCTTTAGCCCAGCCCTTGCCTCAGTGCTGATTTCACATACATCTACTTGGCTACTCACAGACACGCAGCCAAAGAAATGTGCTGTCTAAGGCTGAGAAAAGAATAGTGTATTTATCAAGAAACTGCTTGCAGACATTTCTAGCATGTGTCTGTGTGGGGACCTGTGGGCAAGAGGAGCAGGAAAGCTGCCACAGTGAAGGACGGGTCTCCTTCACTAGGGATGTTAGAAGGTCAGATGGAATGCATCTTGCCGGGATGGTTCTGGATAATTCATTCTCATCTTTCCCAGAACTTCCTGATCCAACTAACTAATGAAACAACAACAAATAAAACAAATTTAAAAACTGAAAAAACAATAAAAGTGCATTATATTCCTAATATAAACAAAGTATCCCCATATAATGAATAGTAACCCCCATTTCTCTATTTAGCATCTAGATGAATCCTGTTGGGATCAACACTCCAATTGTCTCACTTGACCCACAAATCTCTCTGTTGAAGGAATAAGTTTCTCTCCTTTTCTCTCACAGCCCTATTCTAATGTATGCCGTACAATATCGGTATCCCATTCCCCTAGAGTTGACGTTCAGGAGGCTTATAACTACCCGATAATAATGGCCACTCTATCTATGGGCTGGAAGTAGTATGTATGACAGTCACACGAGCAACAGAGATTCAAGACGGCATGAGAGGCCGGGCGTGGTGGCTCACGCTTGTAATCCTAGCACTCTGGGAGGCCGAGGCGGGCGGATTTTTTGAGCTCAGGAGTTCAAAACCAGCCTGAGCAAGAGCGAGACCCCCGTCTCTACTAAAAATAGAAAGAAATTAATCGGACAACTAAAAATATATAGAAAAAATTAGCCAGCCATGGTGGTGCATGCCTGTAGTCCCAGCTACTCGGGAGGCTGAGGCAGAAGGATCGCTTGAGCCCAGGAGTTTGAGGTTGCTGTGAGCTAGGATGATGCCCCGGCACTCTGGCCCAGGCAACACAGTGAGACTCTGTCTCAAAAAAAAAAAGACGGCATGAGAATTGGCACCCTCTTCACCTCCAATGTTGTCACGGCCTTCCCTCTTCCTCAGCAGGGTTATTCATATGCTGTGGGGTGGAGCACTAGAGAAGAGAAAGGTGACTCTTTTCCAGTTTATGGAAGATGGAGCTCTAAGTCAGACCATTCCCCAAATTCCCAGGTTCCTGAAGATCCAATATTCCTGAACTCCAAACACTGCAGGGCTGAGATTTCCTGACCTGTCCCCACAGAGCTGTGAAATCCAGTTATAAGGCAAACAAGGCCGTGTTTGTCCCATAAAACCACCATGTGCAAGCTAATTAAAGGACATCATAAAACAGGGAGATAAACGCAGGCAGCAGGGAGCCCGCCTAGGGATGGGGATGGGATCAGATGGGTGGCTGAAATAAAGACATGCCAGGAGAAGAGCTGAGAGTGAACATCCTCAACCTCAGGATTCCTTAGGTGC